>JAQIYA010000928.1:0-15717 GCA_034699355.1 Microtritia minima | reverse complement strand
GGTTTATTAAAAACTATATACATATATACTCACTTATATCTAATCATAAAAATATGAGCGCGAGTCGTGTTTTTCAAATTTCATACCTTCTTATCCCCTGTTCGCGCAATGCTGGGGTCAAAAATTAGGGGTCAATTTTCGCAGTTAATCTTTAGCATTCATCTCCGCAATTGGCGTTTTTAAATAAGAAAATGTTTCGATCTAACACTGCTTTGTCTCGCGTGCCGACCAAACGCAGCAGTATTGGGCAAATGATGGGCACTTATGAGAGGTGCCCAACAAAATAAAAATATAAAAAACGGTTCGCCATTTCAGTAATTCATTCCACGATCCATTAAAAAAGTTATAGGATATTAAAGTTTGAGTGGCCATTGTTTGGGGCGCTTCTGCCACCCATTCCCGACTGGGATTATGGCGAAACGCCGTAAATCGTTTGGTCCGCTAAACGAGTAATCAATACGCGCTCTGGTTTTAGCGAGTCTGGCATTTAATTAATAGACGCCTAAATATGGTCCAAAACAATAGCCCTTATAAAATATGATCGGCAAAGTATGCGCCGTAATTGAAAGTTTATGGCGCTTAAAACAATTGCTTTGATCTCGTTTAAGAATTATCTATAATTGATTGAGGATTTACGACGCATAGCAGTCTATTATTAAATTGGATGCGTTTATAATTTATACTTATATGCGTTTTTTTTGATAATAATAATGATTATGATTATCGAATAATACCTTATCATCCTATTTATAATGTTATTTATTTGGTCGCCTTTAAAACACCCTAACAATTGCCTCTCGAATAGGATTTTGCTGAGGTATACTGAACTCGATGTTGTCTTCCTATTTTGCCCCTATATTTATGGATGTATACACACAGTTAAGGGTATTATACCATAAACAAGTTGGAGCAGAAAAATACCATAAACAGGAATATAAAAATAAATTGAAAAGAAATTGTTTGCCCATTCGGTTGGCGTTTGCCAGTAATAATTTCATTGATGAAGTCTTAACAATTTTTTTCTATAGCTTAACTGTTAGATGCGAGAGTTATTGGGCCATGAATAACATTAAAACAATGAATGTAACGCTATTAACAATCATCGGGGGGTCAGTCGGTTACTGAATGCTCGGCGATGGCTGAATGGCTGAATGCCAGCGCAAATACTTGGAGCGAAACTTGAAATTTATTTCAAACTATTAAGACTCCGGAAAAATACACGTATGAATATATTCTATTAGCTGTAAGAGAGCCCAGAGCTCAGAAGCCCATAACGCCGAGCGGACAACACTTCCCCCCTTTTTTTATTTGTCTGCTGATCACCGATTTCTTCTTCTGTTTTGTTCTTCGTCTCAAAATCAATAGCCACAGTCGGTGTCCCTTCTCGGGTGAATCATAACTCACTCCGAATAACTAGAATCATAAATAGAGAATGTAAACGAGAAATTATGCAATTATTGCGAGACGAGAGAGAGAGAGAGAGAGAGAGAGAGAGAGAGACTCGGCTGCGAAAACATCGCGATTCGTATGGCTTAAAGTGATATTTGTTGTCAATTCTGGGCCACCTATTGGGAGATAGAAAATGGTTAACTACGAAATATTATTATGTGTTCGCTCGCGCTCTATCTCTCTCTGTCTCTCTCTCTCTCTCAGCCCCCGGAAAGGAAATCCACTCTTGTATCTGGAAAATGGTTTTTGAATTATTGATATTGCGTTGGCCTTAGCCTTAGCCATCGCTGCCATTGATTCGAGACGGAGAGCCATCTCATTCTCTTTCGCTCAGTATTTTCCCCCTATCTTTCTATAGCGATGGGTTTGCTCAACAATTAACCTTTAAATTGTGAGTGTCATTAATTTTTAGTGGGTATATGCGCGCTCTTGAATATATGCCCTTAAACTTTGGTGCGATTCTAAAGCGAGAAAATTATTGGCCCAAAAAAATATACATATATATAATATTGCGTTAGTTATGAGCGTGTCTGGAGGTTAGACGCGCCGAAAAGGACATTATTTTTCAAATGTAGTTTCAAAAACGCCAAAATTTTGAAATATTTAACGAAAAATTATATACATTTATATATATATAATAATTTTTTTCGGTGGCGGTGGGAAAACGATTTTTTCTAACTTTCTCTCTGGAAGTTAATTAAACACTATCGACTTACCTGTTCATTTCATTACAGCCTTGATGTCACTCGAGTCGGTGAGGTATGGCACGCAAACTGCAATCAAAATTCTCTCAAAGAACGCCGGTGTCTATCTCTGCTTCAATAAAACTGGTCGACTCGTAACGCGGGTAAGAGTTTATGATTAGGGTTTATTTTTTTTACACTATAATTGCGAAAATTTGGAGGCGTTTAATAGCGTTAAATATCGAAAAATTATTGCCTCAACAAATCTCGAAATTAATTGAAAAAAAAAGTTTAGGTTTTTAATTTGCGCGCTCCTCTCTGTTGAGTGTCTGTTTGATTGCGCCAAATATTTTATGCTTAATTTTATTCACCACATAATTGTATACCGATTGGAGTGGGAATGAAAATGAAATACAAAACTCTTGACTTTCTATATTTAACTAATCGCTAGCACACGATAGAAATGATAGGCGAAGGGTAACTACTCGTTTGGTTTCTGGTTTCTGCTTCTTAATGGAGTGGTGGACAAACTTTGAGCAAAAGTTTGTCCATTCATTCAACTCATTCATATTTTCTTGAAAGTAAAAATCGTGTTTCCCTCCCGAGCCGTGTTTAACCTTCAAGATAGTCATCGGTAGTGAGCAAACAATTTGTACTCCGCTTTATTCACGAAACTGGTCTCGTGGTGGCATTATTCAGATAAGTTCTTGCGGTCTCTCTCACACAACAGTCGCATTTAAACTTATGATATTGAGATTCGGGTTTTCAAGCTTTTCTCTCGCTCTCACTCTCGCTATTTTAACGGGTACTTACAAGAAAACTTCTATACTTCACTCCACTATTATTATCTACTATTTGGCTGATTCCACAATATATTCATCTAATTTCGGGTCTCTCTCTTGTCGTAATTATTCAGTCTGACGTGTACAGACATTTTGTTCAGCCAAATGGGGGGAACAGAAGTCGATTCGGAAATATTTCTCGAGGATAATGCAAAGCTAACATTGTATTTAACTTTTTAAAACATAATAAATGAGGGAATGCGAGGCTAAATGTCGATTTCAAACACTAACAAGAATGAGAATTGAAAAGCAGAAAACAAAAAATTAGGAGTCAATGCCTAATCGGAAAGCTTTTTGGCGTTTTTGTTTCTTCTGACGGTAAAACTGCGCGTCTATTTAAATGTCTGCGTACTTTGCCTTTGCCTCCTCTGTCTTGCGTGTAATTTAGTTATTATTTAAAACAGATATTCACTGCTATTCCATCATATCGTCGACTCGTAGCGAATAATTTTAAGCAAAATTTAGTTCCACTTTCAGCAAATGTCTAATAAGGGCGCAAATTATAGTTATGAGGCCAGCGTTTTAAATATTTCTCTTCCTTAAATATTGATCATTAATGCTGACTTCTGTTAGGGTACGGGTATTACGGGTGGCCCCTCTCGTGTGTTTTTACTTCTTTTTCCCCTTTTAGTCTATTTATGAATGAAGATAATAATGATTATATTGATAACTCTATTTGCTTTTTTGCTGCCTTTACGCGAACAGCAATATCTGATTCTTTGATGACACAAATTAGACGTTTGAATGGCAAAATTATCGCTAATTAAGGGAATAAAATATTTACTATTCATAATTCTGTCATTAATAATTTTGCCAAATGACAGCTCTTGTGTTGAGCTCTCGAGTGCGGTATACTCTCGATTAATAATAATCAAAAAAAGGGTTACTAAAACGGCGAGAGCCTGGAGGACAGGTATTATTGATCTGTTATGCTTGTTTGTAAAATTTGGTACTTTAAACAGTTCGCCAAATGATTTCAATCACGCAAACATGCTTTTTCCTCAGTTGCGGTTTTCCGCTTTAATTTTACTTTTCTTGTTTTTGGCAAACCTGCGTATAATAATAATAATGATAATAATAATAATACAGAGTAATTTCTGTGCCATAATAGTAACGTAATAATGACAGAGTAAAATTCAAGCGCAAGTTATTTCTCGCATGATTTTTCGCTTACAAAAAGCAAAAAAATGTATTGATGATGGCATGTCTAAAAATGTTTGACTAAAAATGTCTAATTTCAATAAATTTTTAATTATCGAAAAGAAATGACACACAAGTGATGACAAATAGACTAATTAGTAGTCACCCAACGGGAAAATACAGTGACAATTAACAATTATATTCTTACGTTTAGTTAAGTTTAAAAATATTTGCTCTTAGTTTGAAAATATTTGCTCACCATTTCATTTCGTTATGTAAATTTTCATTGTAACTCTATGTTATTGTTATTTGGAAAAAAGAGTGCCATAAATAATATGAGCTAAACGAGGAAAAACCGGACAATAACTATAATGATTATGATTATGATTATCGGTAGCGCAGCGAAAATATATTCATATTAAAAATAACGATATCATAATCGCCCACGTATTGCAAGCCTTTCCCTTTCCATGTGTGTGTATGTATGTGTCGAATTCATGTTTAGTTTCAGGGTTAATGTTATGTGATTTGTATGGCTATGGGATATGTCGACACAACTCATATTTACTTCCTTGTCCTTCTTTTATCAATATAATGCTAAATTGCTGACGATTTCGCTTTGCAAATATTTTACCAAATATATTAATTTTTAAAAAAATTATTAATCGCGTAAAATCTGTCTCTCGCTCTGTATCTCTCTTTCTATTTCTTTGCCGATCAGTGATCGCAACTCGCATACAAATTTATATGTATCTTTGAAAAAAAAGTATGCATGCTTTGCATTTATTCCCTTACGTCAACTCTAATATTAGTTATTAATAATGTGAAAATTGTTATCTTATTTTTTTGCCAGCGTTTTAAATCATTTTAAAATATATGTAGAAAATTAAAGTCTCTCTCTCTCTCTCTCTCTCTCTCTCTCTCGAGGAGAGACTAATTTATTGGTATCAACGCTGACTGTGTTTAATTTATTAAACACAGAATTTATTTACTTCGTTAAAAGATATATTCAATTTTGTCTTTTTTTTCTTTCTTTTCTCTTCTCTCGGTCGCCGATATCTGATTCAATCTTATATCTAATTCACTCCGTAAATGTCGTGCTAATTATTAATTTGAAAAACTTACAGCATTATAGCGCTCATTAAAGATATAGATAAACTTTATTCTCCCTTCTCCTGTATATTAATCATTGGCACGAATGGTTTATATGTTTTTTAATATAAAAAAGAAAATATTCAGCGCAAACGAATTAATTGACAAAAATGTTAATAATTCTAATGATTAAGTGTATTTCTCTTTAAGCGAGTTATGTTTGCAAAATTGTTTTTTTTTCGCTCAAACAAAATCAATTTATTTGGGAAAATCAGAACTTTTAATATTATAAAAGCAATTTGAGTCGTGATTTGCGATTCGAGACAAACCCCAATCGATAGCGAGCTGTCGATTGTGAGACGTGTGACATTTTCGCTCTGCCAGATACTGATTACCAAACGCTGATAATAATTTCCTTTGCAGTTACAAAGTTACTGTTAGTTAAAATTGATTTTGAAGAGCTCTCCCTCTCTCTCTCTCTCCTTGCGTTTTAACCTGATTTTTGAGAGCGAACTCGTTGAGCTTTAAAGCCGAAGTTCAGTCGTCGCTCGCGAGCGCTTTTCAGTTTGAGGGGAAAAATATTTTTATCGCTCGCACAAAGTTTGTCCTCCTTTGTTTGACTGTTGGGTTAGCTAATAGCTATTGTGACAAACATAGCCGTTGCGGCAAAATTAATATACCCCACAAGTTTACCGAAACAAGAAAACCGGTAGCCTTTAATGTTCTTTCGAGACGTTTGTCTTAATAAGCTGGAGATATGAATCGGGCGGAGAGAGAGAGAGAGAGAGAAGCGACAGAAATTTTTGGCTGCTTTTTGTTTAGTTCATTGCTTTTAACGGTATTTCCATGGTTTGGTTCGTCAGCGATAACGCGCGTCAAAAGAGCAGCCAAAAGAGTGGCGTCCAATAAATCATACGTCTTAAACCTATAAAAGGATTAACTCGATTTAAGTATTTAACTAATTCACTTTTTCGGCCGACCGGAGTCTCTGTACACAAGCCATAAATTATTTTCGCAAATGCTTTATTGCCAAAAACCGAAATCTCTTTTGCATGATTTAGCGACAGACATAACTCACACCGAAAAAAACATACACACACACATACACAACACAACACAGCAATATATTTTATGCCTAAAAAGGCAGCGCAATTATAATTTTTATCCGTAAAAGTTACCGAATACGTAGTTTATTTTCTTTTCGCGCCAACTCTGGGCTCGTCTCGTCGATTGCAACTTAATTAATCAATCGCCGAATTTTTGTTGCGGTTTTTCTAGTCGTCTCCACTCTTTTACCTGTCTATACCATACGCTCAACTCGTTTGGTTTGGTTTTTCTTGTTTCGCTATATATATGTTTTTTATGGCGGGTTTTTTACGAGCGAGTTATGAAAGAGTTGCTAAAAAACATATTGCCATTCAATATCAAATTTCCCTCTTATTGATTAAACGTGTAATTATTATGCTCTATGTCTTGATTTTAAATGACTTAATGCCAACACGATCTCAGGCAGACTGTTCTGTATATCATTAAAAACAACAGTTGATTTATGTTTTGGCTAAGGATGGTATGAGAACTTTATTAGCGCTTAAAATTTATTCCTAACATTTTCTTCCTTTCGCTTAAATATATATATATTTTTAATGAACGAAAGAGCGAGACGACATTTATAGCAGCATTTGAGGGCATAAAAAATGTTGAAATAGTGTAATAACATTTGCCTGTCTGTAAAAAAAAGCATTTAAGAGAAAGAGAGAGAGAAAAAAATTCCGGACACGAATTTTGTGCTGCACTTTTCACCTTATTATAAGTACATCCCAATCAAACCACTCAAACAGAGAGCGAAAATGTAAAAGTTATACAATGTATAGCACTTTAGCATTGAGTTGAACATAAAAAAACTAATTTGTTTGACTCTTAATTTTTTCTTCCAGTATAATGGAGACAATTCGTTGGGCTGTCTGTTCGAGGAGATACCGCACCACCGCTACATAAAGTTCAGGTCGGTCTACAACCCGGACTGGTTGGTCGGCTTCAATGGGCACGGCCGGCCATTAGATGGTCGAATTGTGAGGTCGGCGGCAACAGATAACAGCGCAGAGTCGCGGCAACACCGGCGGCGAGAGAAGTGCTACCATTTTGTGAAAAAGGCTGCCATCCGTGTGTCAGCTAAATGAGGGCTCGCTTTTATCGACGCGACTTATCTCCACTAATGTAACTTAACGTTTTCGCTATTATTGGATAGTGAATGGCCATCAAAGTCGAGGTTTATGCTGGCGAATGGGCCTCCAAGTAAATGGTTAGAGAAGCACAAAAATTGCTGATGCCTGACAATAGAGTTATACACCAGCTCTCTCTGTCTCTCTCTCACTCTCTCACTCACTCACTCCGTGTATGGGATAACTTTAGCTATTGGTATAACACCAGAGGTGGTCCGCAACAGCTTTTTATATCGGCTGGTGTTACTCCGATTCGAACATTACTTTACTTTTACTCCAACTCTCTGTACGTTTTAGTAGTAAATTTGCCTACACAGCGGTTATTACTGTCCATTGTGAGGCTGCTCTCCAATTGCCCTCTGCCAACAAATTCTGGGTGTGTTGTGTCCATCATGCCATCAATGGTGAAGTGCCTCAAGTGGGACTCCAAAATGCATTCAAACACAATTATGCGCGAATACGGGAAGTCCTAATGCCTTCTCTCTCGCTCTCTCATCAATTGAGATGTAATTCACAGTCCACTGAACTCTTATTATTATTTGTTTGACAAAGTTTTTTTTGGTGACTCTACTCTACTTTCGATTCTTTCTTTTTTTTATATTATTGAACGCGACTTACCTAATGTTAAAGTTTAATTGATAATAACAGCGATAATGAGAGAGAGAGAGGGCTCGTGCGCTACGCTTCTCCCCGAAAATCAACTTTCAATTCAATTCGCATTAAACGACAGCTGAAGACTATTCAAAAGCAAAAAACAAATTGTCTCCTATTACTAGAACTTTTATTTGGGAGCGATTTTTTTATCCTCCGCTCGTAATCTTATTATTATTAACGTTATTATTATTATTATTAATGATTGACTAATATTACAAATAATATATTTTTTATTGTAGTCTAATAAATAAAATTGAGATTTGCTTTTTGAATAAAAGTTGGCCCTTATTTCTTAAATAATCAAAATAACTATAATAATAATAATGTTAATAATAATAAATAGTATTTCTTAATAACTTAATAAAAGTTAATATTTTTTATATCGAAATATACTTACAACAAAAATGTATTTTTTTATATAATATAAAAATCATTTATTTTTCATTTATTTTTTTCACATAACTCATTAAAATCAAATGTTTTTTTCTCTCATTAATTTGTAATATATATATAAATTTTTTGATAAATTTGTAAATAATGTGAAAAATCGATTACAATGGAGAAATATATTTATTCAGATTGTTTTATACTTTGCTTTATATAAATAAATAAAAAAATATAAATATATATATAAATAAATATAAATGTATAAATATTTTTCAATTGTATTTAACCGCAAAAATCTCTCTCTCTCTCTCTCTCTCTCGCCTAACGTTTTTGGCAGTCAAATAAAAACGTAAAGTTTTAAACAAACAAATAATTAAGTTTGGCTCCACTTTATTATTTTTCTTCCACTTCTATCTCCAAACTCTCCAACATTTTTATAGATATTTCTTTTTTTTTATCAATCATTAAGTGATTCCTATCTCGGCATTCAATCTCCACATGAGTCGTGATATTTTTTTCTCTCTCTCACTGTTCAATTCAATCTTATTTTTGGCTGATTTGTTGACACGTTAAAGCTATGGTTGGGTAATCTTTCCAGACTATTACACAGTAAAAGGTGAGATAATTAGATACAAGTACTATCGGTCACAAGAAAAATTCAATTTTATTGAAATAATAATTCATACAAAAGGTACGGATGTTTTTTAAAAAAAACAGATTGTATTGACGTATATTCAAATTATTTTTAAATTTAATTGCCAGCTTGAGGTCGTGTCCTTAATATTTGTAATATTGATTACTGAAATTGTGAGCGTAAATAATTATCGTAGCGATTAATTTTAAATTATAAAATCAGTCCGAATAGCCTCAGATAAATCATTTATATTTTTTTAACTCATACTTTCTATGATTATTTTTTCTTTAAACACAAACTTCAATAAAAATGTTTTGCGCAGAAAATTTAATTATTTTCATTTTGCTATTGAAAATGTAATTAAATTATATTTTTCAATATTCACTAAAATCGATTTAATTTATAAGTATTAAAGTATTTTTATTAATCAAAAATAAAATAAAATAAAGTGTTATAAAAACATTAATTTCTAAAGTTTTTAATTTAGAGAAACAAAATTATTTAAAATTACAGTCAATTATTTTATTTACCTAAGGGTAATAACATTTCCATATGAGAGCAGTTTATCGCTAAAAAATATTTTATTTACACATTTAGTGACGTTCGAATTATTGCAAATAAGTTTTTTTTCGTGAAATTTCAGATAACAATTAAGTCCATAATAGAAATGTTTGCTAATTCAAGAGATTTAGCGCAGAAAATACTGTTATCATTTTTTTTTTGTTGATGGTATACATTTTTAATAGTCATTGTCGAGCAATACATGTATTACTTATTTGTCTCGAAACCTATTTTATTGTTTCGATGAGCGAATGCAAAGCCACGCAAATGTCTTTATCAGACATCACTACAGATTTGCCATACATTAACATTATTTACACAATCGACGCTTGAGATCGAGTAGTTTGAAGAAATCGCGTCGTGTTTGTGTGCGCCAGTGTTTGCCGAAATGACGTTTTGATTGGACTGACGTGTGATATATTATGCCATTAGATTAACGATGAGCCGATTTTTATTTTCGATATCACTAGGTTTTAGTCCAATAGAGAGAGATATTCGCCAGAATTATATATATTGACCCGAAAAGATAAAAAAACAAATAAAGTTTTCAAAAAATAAAGTTTGTCAGACTTTAAATTTATTTAGTCTGATATTTGTTTTTTTGCATAATTTATACCAACAAAAAATATATATATTTTCATTTTTATTGCCTATCATAATATAACATTATAAACTCGAAACGAACTCATCTCTTGTTTTGCGTATAAATATCACGTCTGTTTTAATTTTACTGTTTTTTATCAATTTTAATATGATTAACAATCAATAATTATTCACTGAAATTCATGAATACATATATGGTTTTATATTCAAGGTTTAATTATTAGAAAGTTTGTAATAAATTGCTAGTCAAACACTGATAAATAAATAATAAAAAATAATAATCAAAAGTAATATTTTTAAACTAACATTGTATGCGAATATACTGTGCACACATGTGTCTTAAGATGTCAAAAATTTCAAATATCCAAATATGTTAAAATTGTTGATTAATTGAGACTTATTCTAACATATTGATTGAGCAATAAAAAAAACTTTTACATACGAATAACCTATAACTAAAAAAAGAAAATGTTAAGATTGATAGAGTGTTAAGCTTTATTTACAGTGAGTTAAGATATCATGTGATTTTTTTAGGAAAATTTTTTTACAATATATATTATATGAGCATAGAAAATAAACAAATAAAATAATTTTATGCACTTTTATTCTGAAATGTTTAGGATAATAAAACCATAGCATAATAATGGCATTTTCTCCCATTAAAAGATATTGTCTTTTATAGCGTATTAATTCATTATCAACGCATACAGAAATGATTTATTAACGTCGTTATAATATTGCCAAATATTTAGAAATAATTTGCCATAAATTTCATTTTTTTTCTCTCTTCATATTCTTTGGCTAATATTTAAATTACAGCATTTTCGTAAACGATTGCACACAATTAAGCGTTTCTGTTTTTATCACCTGAGAAACACTAATTGAATTATGGTTATGTTTAGCGAGAAGTTTTCGCTCACTGTCTCGACAAATTAAGGCTACAATGGATTTACAATTTACAGATATTTATTACCCCATTGGGGGGATTAGCGGTGTTTACGCGCTAACGCGAGAGCGCACACGTACGCGAAATCGTCACTTCGATTCTGTCGGTGTACCCTAATCTGCAAACTTAAGGTAACTCTTGCCAACTCGACCGCTCGTAAATAACTTAAAATGAAAGTTAATTGGGGAATGAAGAAGAGTGAGAAAAACTAGTTGATGCGAGCCTCAAATTGATAGGCAAGTGGCGGCTATAATGAGAGCGCCGATTAAACAGGAATGCGAGTTACCATAGCGTTATGGGTGTCGTCAACGCAATCGGTAATTCATTGTTTTGTCTGTAATTTATTACCACTCGACTGCTACCATCTAAAGCTGGCTCAACAAAAGTGGTTTTCGACGTTTCGAATGATAAAAACAGCGTTCATTCATTTTATTTTTTATTCTTTTGGTTTGATTATAAATTTAAGCCATTATTATCTCCTGCGCTAATATTTTATAATTTTAATAATCATTTTTATTTGATTATTATTTTTGTTATCCGCCCGTTTTGTTTTAACGACTAACATCATTAAAGCTATCAATAATTGACTCGAAAAACTTGATTGCTAACTGATTTCGCTGTACACAAGTACTAACAGATTCTCATTATAATCACCGATTAATTTCACGTTTGCCTCGAGGCTGAACAAGGTGTTGGTTTGCGAGACAATTAAATAACATACTTGTTTATTAATCGCTTTCATCTTATATTAAATATATACATATATATTTTTTGTTTAATCTTTTGGAATTTAATATATTTTGATATTTAAGTTGATATTTAAGTTGCTCTCTCTCTCTCTCCCTCTCTCTCTCTCTCCCTCTCTCTCTCTCTCTCTCTTCCCGTAAATCGAAATCACTCTTAATCTCCCATCAAAATCAAGTCATGAATTTATATTTTTTTGTCAAAAACAAAAATCCTATTATAAATTATGCCTTTTATTTTATTTGCGGATTAAATTGATTAAGGATAGCAATAATAGAACAGTTGGCCGAAAAATATACAGTTTGAAGGCTGAATTGAAATTCAGACCAAAAACTGCTCGAAGGCCAGAACTGATAGATAATAAAATATAATTGAAATTGATCTCTCTCTCGATTTGACATCGCTTTTGATAGACTTTACAGGCATTTACAAGGTTAGCAAAAAAGAGTAAAAAACTTTTTCTCTCCCCTACAAAACCAAAGAAATTGCTTCTTTAGCTATTTCTGATTGTTTTAGTGCCGCGATTTTTTTGAGCGAATAAACTTGAAAAATACCTTTAAAGCAAAAATAATACTCGAATGCAGTGAATTGATTATAAATGGTCATTATGTGCTGTTTTTTGAAGCATTGAGCAAATGGAAAGTATGGTATTTCAAGGAACACTTAACAGCACATTTAGGCAAATGTAATTTAAACGAGATCACGAATAGTTTTGCGATTACGGGGAAAAACAAATTTACATTATAATATTTTCATCATTAATTATGCCAAATAATTACTGGAGGTTTTTATTTTATTTGTTTCGATTTTCTTTTTGCCATTATTATTATAGCTTATTGACCCTTGATTTATATCAAAACTGTATTTATTGATAATTCTGTTTAGAAATTATTCATTATATTTTTAGGGAGAATTTCCTCCCCTTATATAATTGACATACTAATAGTATCAGACGAAAGGAAGGCAAGTGACCGTTTAAAGGATACAAAGTTAAGTTATGTCTTATTAGTTAGTAAAGTCAATATGATTAATATATATTGTTATATTTGAATATATGAATCTTATAATAATAATAATAATAATAGATCCCAAGTAAAGATCTTCAATAGAAAGTAGAGATAATTTATACGAAGATTTTAATTGGTGTACAAAATTATTTTGATTTGCAATAACTCTTGCATTTTTAGTTAATTTATTAAATATTTTTATAAAATTATAAAAGTTTGTCTTAAGGTTTGACAATATTTTGAATTAAACACAATTTATTGTATTTTTTGCAACAATTTAATTCATCGGTGTATTTCTTTTACATTTCACTAATATAAAGAGTGTCAGTGATTTATTTTTGATTTCATAAATTATTACGCAGATAAAATTAATTTTTAACCAAGTTTACAATAATATTATAATGCATTTATTACGTGATTTTAATTTTTAAAATTCGGTTAAGCCGAATGGTTATAATCACTGCTATTTGGTCGACAGCGACCCGAAGAACTTCAACATTCGCGGCGGTAATGGAGAGGTTCGCGAAGCTATGGTCGTTGTTGAGTCTCCCGTTTCGGGAATAAGACTGTCGATGTCGACGAATGAGCCGGCGTTTCAATTTTTCACGGGATGTAACATAACTGATGAGCACAAAACGAAAAGCACTCAAACCTCTGAGCCGTTATCCCTAAAAATATTTGGAGGATTTTGTTTGGAAGCGCAGAGATATCCGAACGCTATTAATGTTGACAATTGGCGAAAACAAGTCATTCTAAGTGGTGGTGAGAAATACAGTCAAACGACTGTTTATCGATTCGAGAGCTAAGCGTGAAAATGTGTAATTATATGAATCAACTTAATAGGGATTTATAATAAGAGGCAGTCTTTAAATCGTTGCATAAAGTTTGAGATTAAATAAATTAAAGACGATTTAAGATAAAATAACGAAAATTTATTTCCAATAAGTCTAATATAAATAGTCTATAATGAATAAATTTTTGTCTTTGAATGTTACTTAAATACCATACTCTCAGATTCGTTATCTAATCATCGGAATCCGATGACGACGATGATGATGCTGATGATGAGTCGGAGTCCTCGTCATCACTGATATCCCCGATATTCACAGTGCTATTAATGATACGATTGTTATGCATTGTCACACTAACACTAATACGCACATAAGAGTTGTGTTCGTTCTCAGAGCTGTCAGAATCATTGTCATCCGCATTGAAATCCTCTCTCTCGCCATCATTACCACTGTTACTGTTGGCCGCACGTGACGACTGAAGTTCCGCGAATCTCTTCTTGCGGTCGTCCACCAACTTCTCCCTTTCCCGCCTCTGTTTGCCATTCATTTTGGCCACCACTCGATCGACCATATTGTGCACAACCAATTCTCTAGTTTGAGTACTAATCTTCGCGCGACAAACGGGACATTCGCTGTTAGCGTTTGACTCTTTCCACTCTTCGATACAGACCTCGCAGAAGGTGTGCGAGCAGTTTAATAGCACGGCCTCGACGAGCAGTTCCCGACATATGGGACACATGAGCTCTTCGGGGTTCTCCTCAAACTGGTGCACTGATGATTGTCGAGACATGAAAATGCTTTGAATTCAATTTTACTGAAGAAAAGGAATTGATTTATAATTAATTTCGATTCAATCGTTACTTTAAATTTTGATTTACTAAAATAAATGTAAAATATCAATAGTATTGTTATGAAAATTGATTTTATTGTTGAAATTCAACAATTATATATTTTATTGTATGCTTTATTGAAATAAAATATTTATCCATACAAAAGTGTTTAATTGTTAAAATAATATTTGAAACCAATAATCAAAATTTTTAATTATATTAAATTTTGTGTTCAATTTTATCGAACTTTTAAAGAATAATTTTACTATTAAATTGTCTTCATATGTAATTGAAATCAATTAATATTTATTTTGTTTTCAGCTTTCGGTTGGTTTGGTTATAATGGCTATTATTATTTTATCAAATTATCTCGAATTCTAATAAATAAAATTTAATGATTAATAAAATTTAAAGCTATTTCTAAATAATTACTATTTGTTGTCAATAAAAAATATTTGAAATTTGAATAAAAAAGAATCGCAAAAGTAAACAAAAATTAATCATAAAACATATTAAATGTATAAATTGGATTATTATTTCTGTGAATTTGTTGGCTTTTATTTAGTTTTCATCAAATTTGTCACTTAATTTGGCAACAATTCTGTTACCATAGTCTGACTCAAACATTTTAAATGTATATTTTATCTAATATTTTTATTCTTACAGTTGAGGCAATACTATTGTGGATTCATTGGGTTTTTGGGAAAGTGTTCATAAAACTGGGTTTTGTTTAGCGAAGTAGAATTGCATTCTTAATTCACTTACAATTATTTAAGTTTAGAAATTAAAAATAAAATCTATTTTGTATTTTTGCAAAATCAATAATTTTTGTTTTATAAAACAAATTATTACATATTCGGAGTATTTAGACTATATTTTCATAAGTTTTATAAATTTATAAGTATTACTGAAATACTTGTTTAATTAGAGTTAATTTATTTTATTTTTAATTCTAGAATATAATTGTAATTAGTTTTAATTAAAAATATTGAATTATAAACTTAAAATTGTTTTAATTGTAAATGTAATTGATTAACATTGTGAGCTTAATAATGGGTTTCGTTTAAGTTTAAGCTTAAGTTTCGTCATTTTATAATCTATCATTGATCTCGATTTTTAAAATTCATAATAATTT
>JAQIYA010000927.1:0-15730 GCA_034699355.1 Microtritia minima | reverse complement strand
ACTAATAGAATTGAGGGCTAATATTCCAAGATTTTTATTATTTTATTTTTGTTAATAATAATAATAATAATAATAATTTATTGAATTTAAAAACAAGTTATATTTCGATGCAAGTTTTAATAGTCTTATTTGCTAATATACAGACATTATATATTTGTAAATATAGAATACTAATATAGTATATTTATAATTTGTAAATTAGTTTTGAGTATAGTGAAAGAATTAGTAACTTTTGTCTTTCATAAATGTGTGATATAACTTCAAATACACTTTTAAGACTAATGCAAAAATTAGTATATGTTGCATAAGATCGTGCCTTTCAATTCAAAACAGTATTTAAGAGAAATTAAACCTTTTATTTATAATATTCTTATTTTTAAATATATAATTTATGTATAAAAGAAAAAATAAAATATATACGCAACATTAGATTCTATACTTTTATAATAAAATATATTTTAAAACTAAGTTTTAACTCCTGTAGGCTATCAAAGAAAAAGTTGAATATTAAAAAATTGTAAATAAGAAGGTTATTCTTATCAATTAATTTTTCAAAATGTTACTAAAAAACAATAAAGAAAATATTTTGATAAATTTGAATTTGAATTTGCTATTAAATTTCAAATCATAATAAAAATAAAATGAATTTGTTAATGTTAGTAACATTGTTCATCATTAAACCTAGAATTTTAAAAAATAATTTGCAATGAATATCAATATTTAAATGTTTATATTTATAAAAAATTAAAACTAAAATTAATGATTTAAAATTTCACAATTCAAAACCTTAAATAATTGAAACCTTAATTTAAAAACATTTGTGAGTCACGCGTTTAGAAAAATATAAGGTATTATGCATTTTACCATACATTATACAAACTGTACAGTTCATGCTGTACTGTATAGTGTTTTCAAGAATGGATTAATTTTATCGATTTAAAGGCTGAAATGCAAATCAAAGCATTTTAAACAAAAACTTATTAAAAGACATATTTAAAAAATCAATTAAAGAATAAAAGAGCGCTTTTGCATCGATGCTTACTTCAATGTTTCTCCGCTTTTATGATAGCACAGTGCGGTCTTAATTAAATAGCTAGTTATCTCAAAGTTGCCGATCAATAACACAGTTTTAGATACTTTTAGATACTGGTAGCTGTTTTGCCGTATTTTTCTTTTCACCATAAGATATCAGGAGATTCATTAAAATTTAATGGCAAAATGAATCTATTATGGAAGCGAGTGAGACAAGCATTTATTTATGATTCTCAAAAGATTTGTATAATGTATGTGCGTGTGTGAGCCAAATGAAGGATCAAATATTAAACAAAAAATAAATTGAAAGGCTTGTAACTAAAATATTTTTCATGAAACATAAAAATAAAATTTTTATTTCAATGACACTATACTGTATACGATATTTGCATAATAATAAATAATAAATTCATTTTTGAAATAAATTTTATATTTTAGTTATGTATCAGAATTAACAAAAATAATGCACAACAGATGAACAACAGATAATGCGAACAAATTATCGCATACAGTTTAATCTATTTATTAATTATTAAAAATACTATATTACTATATTTTATTAAATAACAATTTTACAAATTTTAAACTGATTTTAATTCTTTCAAATATAATTTATATTTGATTAAAAAATTAAATTGTGTTTATATGTATCGTACAAAAACTTAAAATAGTCTGCGCTTAACAAATGAATAAGATTTAATAATTAATATATTAATGTATTAATATTCCGTATAAAGTATTGACTTCAGATTAATTTAGGGTGTGTTTTGCGTAATACAGTATTATTTATATTTTGCACGAAAACAATAAAATAAGGAAATTAATTAAAAGTTAATTTTTCAAATTAGCATTTACTATATTGAAAACCATGCATTGGATGCGTTGCGATCACTGGAGTGGCTTTATATTTATTCAAACAAATTGTCCACAATATCTTTTGACATATTTTCATCATTACTTAACTCTCTGGCAGTTTTAGATGCGCACGGTTTGTATTTTGTTATCGAATAGCTAATACTCTATTTTATATTTTGCACATATTGTACCAAAAATGATCAAAGCGTTACTTTTGAAACTATTCAGAAAACATTTAATGATTTTTTATCAAATATTTTCCAAATCATAAATGCATAAAATATGTTGACAAAAATATTGATAGTATTTTATTTTATATACTATTACTACTTTTTCTTGCATTATGAAAAATTAAATATTTAATGTTAATTATATTAATTAAAATTATTGAAGTTAGAAATTATTATTAAATTTATTATTGAAATTATATTTATGTAATATAACATAAAATATAACATCTATTTATATGTATATGATTAAGAAATTCATTTTAAAATATGAGATGAATGCTAACGCTTAAAATATAATACAAAAGCTTATTTCAGAGCTTATTTTTGTATTGAGTATCGATCTGTAGATCTACTTAAAATCAATAGTATAAAAGATCACTTTGGAAACTTCTTTCTATTTTGCTCTTTATATAATGCTGTTTAGCCTATACTTTACTAAAAATATAGTTTGCTTTCAGATAATCCTTTTGTATGTGACTGTCGAATCTCATGGTTTCGAGAATGGGTTCGGTATGGAAGGGGCGCTAATGTGGTGAGCTTTCTAAAGGAAACCAAATGCAACTCACCTGAAGAGGTGAGGAGAGTTGCCATATCAGACATTCCATACTCATTCCTGCGTTGCAATTCGTCGTCAATTCAAAAACACTGCTGTTTGCCATTCGCTATCATTTTTTATATGCTCTTTCTTTTTATCTATCATTTGTCAATCAGAAAATATTATAGTTTAATATTTTAGACAATTATGGATTATTGAAAGTTTGTTTAATTGTTTTCTAATTTTATTTATTTGTATTAATATAATTATGTTATTTTTATTGCTATATATTATTAGATATATATATATATTTAAAAAAATTTTTTGATTCAATTTCGTAAAAGCTTTGTAAAAATAAAGCAATATTTAGATCTCTATTTATAATTCTAAATACTAATTAATTACTAGTTTTAAACATTTTTTTAATGCACTACATTTATTAAAATTAATAATAACTTAGATATTCACGTATAATATGTTTACCTTAAAAATTTGTTTTTCTTGTTTAATAATGTTAATAATGTTAATACTCTGTAATATTTTTATTAAATTTAATAAATATATTATGTACTATTCTAAAAGTATAATAATTACAGAAATAATAAAATATTTTTTCAATTCTATTTAAATTGTTTTATCTTTCTTCATATTATGAATCTAAAAAGATTGAATAAAAATTAATTTAAAAGCCAACAATTCTAAATAACAGAAATTAAACAAGTATGAGCATCCAAATGAGCTTATTTTAACATTATTTTTATTATTCGTGGGTTACATAAGCGCTCACTACGTTTGCGCATTATGTATCATATGTATCCCTTTGTTAATAAAGAGGATAACTTATATTAAACTATAAAGTCCAACTTTGTCAAGTTAAAAATCTATTTAAACAACTTTCCCTTTGTTAATAAAGAGATTTGGACAACTTAAAACCCTATTAAACGTCATTTAATTTAGCCCACTTATGGTTTCTTCCCTTCATCGGGGAGGGGGACAGACAGACGGACAGACAACCAGCCGGACATCTCAAATCCATAAGCTTGATTTTGTCAAAGTCAAAATAAGCTAATAAAAATTTTGTACATTGTTATAACTTTAAGAGGTAGTCGGCCTATTGCAAGGAAAAAATGTTATATCTCCCTCTGGGTTCGAACCTACGATTACGAAAGCTTTTTTGGCCTCAAATCACAAATTCTTGCTTCAAAAAACTTAGATCACACTCTTCACTTTAAAAACAATTTATATAATATACTATTAATAAAAACTAAAAAAATAAATATTAAAGCATAGAACATGCTTTAAAATTTAAAGCATGGAATGAAGAAACACTTTGCCAACTATAAAGATTTCTAAATTTTTCCAAAAGTTTTCAATGTACAGTAAAAGTTCGATATAGTGAACTCTCTCGGGACCAAAAATATTGTTCACTATACTGGAGTTCACTATAGAGGGAAACAATTATAAAACTAGATTATCTGTCATAATCAGGTTTGTGTTATTTATTAGTGAAAAATTAGTTATAAATGATTGCTTAGTTTTACGAATAGTTAATATTGAGCATTCACTTTCAAGATTAAGAATATTATTAAAAATAAGTAAATCTTCGCAATTAATAAGTAAAATATCAATTCTGACATAATTAACTATACATAATTAACTATACATAATTAATAACTATACATAATACTATACTAAGATTCACTATACAACTATATAATTAACTTATGTATATTGAATCTTATATCATATAACTTTTAATTTTATTGAATTGAAGTTATTTTCAATTCCTCACTCACTCTATCCTCTCTCTTGCTCTGATCCAAAATTATGTAACACGAGATTTACCATTAATTTGTTTATTATTTGAATCATTAAAAATTATTTAAACTTAATGCCATTCACAGTCAAATACGATTAGTTGAAGATAGAGTGGATCGTGTCTATCGTTGTATAGCAGAGCGTTGACGGGCGTGTCTGCCAATGAGTCAGTAGAGAGAGAGAGAGAGAGAGAGAGAGAGAGTGAGTGTCATGTCATTCACACACTAGTGTTTTCATAATAACATTTCATTCACTTTAATATCATTTATTAACATTGCGATAGTTGTGATACACTTGTGATTTGCCTCGAAATGGTTAAACGAAATAATAGCGTTTCTCAGGGAGAAGAGGGGGTCAGTCTTCAGATGGACAGAGTAGGTGTTGTTGTTGTGTTGTTTCAATAGATGATCACTTAATGCTTGTTCGTTCAGATGTGGCGTCCAGTGTTCGACAGGTATGACCGCAATCACGACGGAAAGATCGAGTGCACCGAATTCAAGCGCATCTTAAAGGATGGCAACAATCAGTTGAGTGAAGACATTCCCAACGAAGTGATCGACGAACTCATGGAGAGGTCTGAATGGTGTGCCGACGGAGTCATCACTTTCGACGAATTCCTGCAAATGGTTTGTCTTGGCTTTCAATTCATTGCAATTGTGTTCACTCACTATGAGTTTGATTATGAACTGTATTATTATTATTATTATTAACTAAACTTAAATCAAACTAAAATAGAAATATTAAGAACGATTTAAACTTAAAGAAAGAAACGGATCGACAGAATATTACTCTATCTGTTATTAAAATATTTTTGATATCAATTTAATTAGTTTATAAGTTTGCGTAAAGAATTATATGAATTAGTTAAATATTGTTAATTAATATGCATATATTTTTTTAATTTCTCAAAACTATTTTTGAACCGGCATTGGTTTCCAGGGATCGCCACCTCATTCTTAAAAATTGCATAAGTTTTTGCACTACTTATTCATTGAAAATGCATATCAAGTACAGTAAAACTCCTTTGATATCAACTAATTTTACTTACTCTGACGTTTTGCTACTAACAGTTCATTATTCATTCATTTATTTAAACTTATATACTGCAAAATATAAAATATAAAGTGCAAACATAAACCTAATTCAAAGCAAACTTATAACGTTATAAGTTTAAAACTATAATTTTCATAACATTGAACTCCGAAAATAATACAAATTTTTAAGTATTATTGTTTACACAATATTACTAATATTTGAATAATCTGTCCAATATTACAATTTGAATACAGAAATAAAGTAATAAAGTTATTAAAAATTTAATATTTACAGTACACTTTTTAATAAAATGGTATTCATTAACCACTTAACAAACCATTTTGTTGTTGAACTGCAGATTCAAGCGCGAGAATTAGGCGCTCAAAGACCACGTCTTCAACGTCTCATACGATATGCGGCGATGGCTGTCGTTCCACGATCTCAACGACAATCAACTATTAGACGATACTTAGAGGAATACAATTGTATGCCTCCGCCCTTATTTCTATTGGTGACCACAGTCGTAGAAGTGGCCATATTTGTCTATTATTGTGTTTTATACGGAGACTTCTCAGCGATAGGACCTGTTCCGTGGAAAAGCGTGTTTATATATGATCCGTGCAGGCGTTACGAGGCGTGGAGATTCGTCACCTATATGTTCATACATGCAGGGTATTCGCTATCATTTATGTCCACATTTGATTTGATTCTCATTTTCTTTGTTTATAGTTTTGTCCACATATTTTTTAATATTGTGGTTCAGCTAATTTTGGGCATTCCGTTGGAAATGGTTCACAAGTGGTGGCGCGTCGGATCTATTTATATCGCTGGTGTGGCCGCCGGCTCTTTGGGCGCTTCCATTTCCGATCCTTTAAGTTATCTCGCGGGTGCGAGCGGTGGCGTATACGCGCTTATTTCGGCACATCTCGCCAGCGTTGTCATTGTAATATGAATTATGGTTTGACTGTAATACGTATTATAATATTGTTATTTCAGAATTGGAGTGAAATGGAATTTCGATGGATTCGATTGATAGCATTGCTTGTGTTCGGCGGAACTGACATCGGAGTAGCCATATATGGTCGATATCAGAACGAGGCCGCCAATCGGACCAGTTATGCCGCTCACTTCGCCGGAGCTTTGGCTGGATTTCTGCTCGGAATCAATGTGTTGCGTAACCTTAGAATTAGACGCTGGGAAACCATTCTCGGATGGTTTGCGTTCGTGGTGTATATCCTCCTCATGGGAGCGGCCGTTATTTTCAATATTGTGCATGAGAACCATTTTGTTGATCCTACTAATCCGAATCGATGCGACTTTAAAACTCAATACCAATACCCGCAATAATAGAGTAATTTATAGTGCATTTCGATTTGAATTTGTTAGACTTAAAATGCGAGATTCCGTCCAAATTTGACATTAATATACTGATGCTATTGAAATTTTGCCAATCTATTATGTTAACTATTTTGATATATTTATTTATTTTGCATCATATATTATGATTACGATGTGGTTTTATCTATAAATAAATTTGTAATTTATAATAATTTCAACATCTGTTGTGTAAGAAAATGAAATACTATGTAATCAAAGTTTTTGAAGTTTAAGTAATGAATTGTGTATTCCATGATTAAATCATATTTAAATTTGTCGATATCATATAAATTTTTACCGGTAAATAAATAAAATTACTTTGATATGATAGTAATGACTTAATCAATCTTCAAAATTAGAGTTATTGTTCAAAACATTAGTTTCATGTTTGACTCAATTCATAAACAGCGCGCTTATTTGAAAACTGCAAATGTTATTGAATATAGCAAAACGTGATACGTTTGGTATAGCGTTGCATAACGTTGTATAGCGTGCGTTGAGGTGAGGCTCGCATTCGGCTGTTCGCCACTTATGTGAACATGGAGTGAACGCCTTTTACGTGAGAACAACAAACGGTATGTCAAACAGTATGCCATCGGTTCGGACTCTCATATGATCGCTATATGCGTATATATTTTTCGCATTTAATACCAATTTATTTAGTTTTGTTTTCATAGGTAATGAATTGTATATTTGAAACGCTAACGAACTGCTCATAACTGGAAAATTATTTGTTTGAATCGATAAATCACTGCTTTAATACGCTTTAGTGTGGCATTCATTTCAAGCATTAGATGCTGAGTTTAAACTCAATTTGTTTAAACAAATAAATAACTGATTCATTATAATGCCGTTAAGTTCACTATTTAAGAAAAAGAAAGGTAACATTTGATTGCTTTTAATTATTGATAATTAACTATAGCTTATAATGATTGATAGGAACGGCTTTGGACTCACTTCTGTCGATGGGAAGCGATGGCTCACAACAAACCACTGCCAACAGAGTGAATGGCATTATCACTGGTTTGCTGAGTGAAAGCGATGGCAAAGTGTCGAATCCGGTGTCGAATGCGATGTCGAATCCGGTGTCGAAAAATGTGGCCAACGGTGACATGACTGGCATCGGTTCGTCGAACTCGTCGATGAACTCGTCGATCGGTTCGACCGCTAATTTGTGGAGCATTTCTGTGTGTCATTCGCATCGAAACGTCAAGCCCTGCCATCAAATGCTTTTGGCTGAGTCTATGTTTGACGAGCGTTTGCCCGTTGTATTCATTTGTCGTCTCATGAAGACTATGCACCAAATAATGTCTGATAACAATGTTTTGCCATATTTTGTTCAGTTCATGGAATCGCAGGGAAGTGTTTCCAAGAATTTGATTCGATTCTGCATTCAAACCGAGTGTTTAACTCAATCTCAGAAAAGTATTGATTGGATTAATGAGTCGACAGTCAAGTGTAATGATTACCGCAAACAATTCGTAAGCGATTCGCTTTCAATTTACAACAGATATCTGTCGCTGTCGTCTCCACACGCCATCAATATATCTATCGATATAAAGAACGAAATTGAGTCGCGATTAATAAGAAATAAATCGGAAATTAATTATGATTTATTTAAGAGAGCTCAAGATTTTGTAATATCTCAGATCGAAAATGTATATTACGAGCCATTTTTGCGGAGCACATACTTTTTTAAATATCAAATCGATATCTTAACGAGTGGCACAGTATTTTTAGCCGATGTTTTGTTCAACAATACAAGACTGGCCTCAAATTTTATGGAATTCATGGAAATAGAAGGCATGAAATCATACGTAGATTTTTTACTTATTTATCAAAACTACAAAATTTCATCGAATCACTACGAAGACGCTCAGTCTATATTCAGGCGATTTTTTTCTTTAGATTCTCCCAATTGTTTAGGATTTAGTGATGCAATCAGGACTTATGTGAGCGAAAGATTAAATGGGAATTTAAGCGATTGTTTTGATAGAGTGGCGGCCATTCTTGTGCAATATTTGGAGAAAACTTATTTAAGACAGTTTCTCGACAGCGAGTTCTACTTCGAGTATTTATCATATTGTATTTCTTCCATTCAAATCGACAGCAGCGCCAGAAGACATAAAAGAACAAACAGTGATAGCAGTTATA
This sequence comes from Microtritia minima, assembly GCA_034699355.1. Classification (NCBI taxonomy): domain Eukaryota; kingdom Metazoa; phylum Arthropoda; class Arachnida; order Sarcoptiformes; family Euphthiracaridae; genus Microtritia; species Microtritia minima. The sequence goes on along the minus strand of JAQIYA010000927.1, from coordinate 6,694 downwards.
ATAGTGATTGCAGTTTTGTTAGTTCTCTCGGAACAAAAGATGGTGACAGCGCTTCCAACGCTTCGCCATCCAAATGCAAGCTAAACTCTAGTCATATAGGCATTGAGCAAACGCCTGATTCCCTGTGGAAACGGGATTTAAGTGGCAAATTGCAGATAACACACATCGATAAGTATGGAAGAATATTGAGTCGACTGCAACCCGAACCCGACCACAACAGCTCCTCCTTGTCTAAAATGATGAGGAAATGGACTCGCAATGACGAAAGTGATAAGACAAAGGAAGAGATGGCGTGGCAGGTGGCGAGGATGGTGGTCGACGACGTCCACAAGATGAACCAATCGGCCCCACCTTAGCACCCAATCGCCACCAATCCGTACCTAATTTACTACACGATTCTATATTACTGTTATTATTCTGAACGCTCTTAACAAGTTTTAAATAAATATTTTCATATTTTATTTTCACATTTTATGATTTATTACTTACCTTTTATTTTTGTAATTTTTAATTTTGAAATTTTTAAAATGAGTCATAACTATTATGACTCGTTGTAATAATTTCAAAAGTTTAGCACTATTTTCACTTAATACCTGATAATTATCACGTAACATCAAAATATTATTATTTAAATTAGAAAACAAGAAGTGATATAAACTATTTGTATTGTTCTGTGCATTGGAGTACAAATTAATAAGCTTTGAAAATAACACTGTACTCTCGCAATAATGTCATGTGATATTAACTATATTGACTGTTAAACATCTAAATAAAATTATTATTTTGAAATAAATAAAAATTAGTTTAATTTTTCAAATATCTGTCTCTCACAATATGATATGATGTTTAGTTGATAGAAATACTTTTAATTAAAACATTAACTTTAAAATATAAACTAAAAGCATTATTAAACTATTAATTTTTTGAGCAGTTGGAGGAAATAAAATAACGTGACACTAGACATGCCATAGATTTGTTTATTATTTTTATCATTGAAAATTTTTAAAAAATGCGACGCCTCAACAATTGCCTCAACAATTACATACTGGCTCGAAACCATTTGTCTCAACAATAAGCCTCTGATGGTAACTGAGTTACCAAACACTCGGGTGTCTGTCTTCGACATCGAATTGATTCACTGAAATTGTGAATTTTAAGTGTTGTAAGTAATAAAAGTTTTATATAATTTTAGTCTATTAATATCTTAAAGTATAATTTTATTATAATTGCGTTATTAAAATTGTGTTATTTTAAATATCTCAAATGTATGGCCAAATTTGTCTGCTATTGCTCTTTGAATTTTATGAGTGCCAGCTTTCCGTCAATGAGTGAAACCACTTCTGAGGAGTTGAATGATTAATAAAGGGAGAACCCATTTAAGTTCTTAAATTGTTAACATGTCTGTTTAAAAGTTATAAAAAAAATTATTTTAAACATTTAACTCAACAATAAAAATTCATTATTGGCAACGGACGGACGAACGAACCAACGAACGAACACTCTATTATTTTAATAAGTCAAAGAGATTCTTGCATATAAAATTTTTTTTAACAATATTTTACAATTTTTTTTATTATATACACATTTGTAGACTTGAGTGTGTATATCTTAATGGCTAACTTTACATATATGTTTTGTAACAAAAAATATACTAAAATAAACAATTATCAGCTATTTTAGAGAATCTTTCTTCTATATTTGTTCTATAGTTCTTCTATGGGAGTCAAGAGTTGTTTAAATATAGATTACACAAATGAAAATGTTAAAATTAGTTAATTTAATCGGAATTATTTAAATTTCTTGATTAAAAATTTTTTTAAAAATTTTATCCTAAAACTTCATTTTATTATAATAAAGAATGTATTAAAACTTTTATTCGAAACATGTTTATTTTTCCAAATACTTTACTTTTTCCTAATAACTGATCATTTTTGGACGATTACAGAATTTTTAGTTCCAATTATGATTATAGCTAATAATTATGCAATAATCATAGCACACATCTGGACTACAATTTTTAGTACCATAGAGTATACAGTGTATTACATGCTTAAAATAACTTATTGCTAACGAAGTTCAGTTTCATTTATGCTTAAATTATATTTAAATTAATATCTTTGGTTCAAGTAATTGTGATTTGTTGACAAATATTTATTACAAAAGGCACGATTCACTAAAGCGTTCTTAAATTAGCAACACTATCAAATCTCAATTGTTTAAATCATCGCAAAGAATTAGTTAAAAGCTTAGTTGAAAATATTTGTTTAGCAAATTATCGATAACTTGTTTGGACATCCACTTCAAACAAATTATATAAATGTTCAAATTTTGTTCATAAATAATAAAATCTAGTTTAGACAAATATTTCAAATACATTTCAAATATTTGCTGAAAATAAATACAATTTTTAATTCGTAATTTTACAAATCGAGGCGAAATAAAGTTTATTGTCAAATATTTACTTATGTACAGCAGTTATTTAAACATAGATTTGTGGTGAATACGTATAATTATGCATTCAGGAGCGACCACTCGCGCACACGTGTCGACAATTATCTCTATACGAATATACTTTTTTATATCAGTTTGCTATAAATATAAATATTTTTAATTCACTAAATAACAGCATTTAGTTTGACATAAAGGAGAGGCATAACGAACGCTTTCCTTCATCCCATTTTGCAATTTATAAATTTATTCACAAATGCTGAGTTAATTATTCCCAATTTAAAAACTTATTATAAAATATTTATGTAAAATATAAGCACGTGTTGACATAACTTTGTAACGCATAAAAATGACATTACTGTAAAGGGAAGGACATCGACATAATGTTAAGAAAATAATCAGTAGCTGGTAATATGTTTTCACAAGACTTTGTCGATGTCAACTAAAATGCAAATTTATTTATTCCACACACGTTCTAATTTTATTAATATAAATGGTGTTTCACTTTATAAATTAACTATAGTTTCCGCCAAGTCTTTAACACTTAAATAAATGATAACTGCGAACATTAATGTTAGCATAAAGCAAAGTTTTTTTTTGTTAAATAAAATTACAAAAAAAGTTTAGTTTGTAGTAAAATAAAAAATAAAATTTTTATCTACGAATATGATTAAATTAATTTTATTTTTAAGATATTTATTCTCTACAAAACTGAATAATATGTTACAAATGAAATTTTTAATATCTAAAATTTTGTCGAATTTCCAATAAAAAATTGTTACTAAAACAAGATTGTGTACTATTAGGAGTTTATTTTAACATAATTTTAATATTTAACGCCACTCACAAAATTAGTTATTAACTTTGTATCAACTTTTCTAAGACAATATTTTATTCTTTAATTTTTTATTCGATAATCATCTGACCATCCATTCTCGTCGATCTTCATATTTTACTTGAGTGTGATATTCAAAAATGCTTTCAATTTTATTTTGCGTTTTACATTTATTTTAGACACTTCATGAATAACCTAATATTTCTATAGCATTAAGAGAGATTGGGGTTTTTTAGAAATTTTTACAAAAAGAAAGGAAATGAAATAAATTTTCCAATAAAGGAAACTTACGCGCATTCATAACAACGATGCCGCAAAAGTTTAGCCCATATTTGTTTTAAGCCATAATTTTTTGATTACTTGCATAATTTGGTGACATTTCTTTCTATCGTTTAACTAATTGTTTTGTTAACCAATATTTGTTTTTCACTTTTACTAAATGGTAAGATGTAGAAGTGCTGTACTGATAATCAAGTTTGTTAATTAATGTCGTTATGGATCGTTTTGGTAATTTATCGATGATAACAACTTTTATAGGCTTTTTTAATGGTTTTATTCTCATTTTGACCTCAAATTTTATTATTTGAGCTGACCGTAAACGATATGAACTATATTATAGCATGATAGTATAACTAAGTATTGTTCTTTTAGTTATATAATGTAACAACTATTTTGCAAGTAGTTCTTGATTTTTAAGCATAGCTTCCATAACCAAATATTTCAACAATGAAAATATAAGCAAAAAATAAATCATCCTTAAACTGACACTCGATTTCGCAAAAAACATTCAGCAATAAAATAGAACTCAATCCCTAATATACATGTCGTTATTAAATTTTTTTAGACAAACATCAATTAAATGTAAAAAATTGTTATTATAACCTGTTTTAGATTTAATATCCTGTTTATCTAAATCTTATTAAAGACTATTAAAAACTGGAACCTTAAAATAATAAATTGTAATAAATATTTTGTTTAAGCTAATACAGTATTACTATTACAGTATGTTCTCGAATATTGCAACTGATCTGTTGGCAAGTTTTGTAGATGGAAATAGATTTTTAATGTCCCGACGATTTTTGCCATAATGTTAAAACTTATAACTTTATGTTAACTTAATTATGTTAACTTATAATGTTTATAATACTTATAACTTGCCAAATCATGAGATGGCAAATCATTAGAGTTGGCAACAAATTTAATAATTTTTTCATAGAAAAAGTTAGTAACTATTTATAGAAATATAGCAAATAATTGTAAATACTATAAAGTTATTTTAGGAAAGATAACCACTGAACATAACCATAGGGAGGTAACCAAATAAAGTATTTCACACATACATGTATATACATGTATACATATATGTGTATATATTTATACATATATATATATTTATATGTGAGAATAATGTTTGATACAAATATTTTTGAGCAGTGAGGGAGAAAAATGTAATATAAGATATACCATGCATTTGTTTATGCAATTAAAACATAACTTTTGGACTTTTGAAAACTTTTTTAACTTGAATGCGATGCCTCTCTACAATTAAATATTGCCTCGAATGCCATTTCTGGCTCAACAATAAGCCATTGAAGATGATTACAGAATGTAATCATCGAAACACTCGAGTGTCTGCCAAACAACAGACATCAAAAATAATTCACTGAAATTGTGAATTTAAATGTTGTAAGTTTAAAAACTTTTTTAAGTTATAATACTTTTAAATTATGTGCACCAACATTAAGAAGACTTTAATATACAAATATTTAGTTGAACTGAAAATTTCTGAAATGTAAGACAGAGACAAAGCTGGTAACAACTTTCAATAATGATAATATCAAACGTATTTCAATTAAGTTGGAATATAAATATAAAAGAAATTGAATGAAATTGATAAAAAAACCGTTATAAAGTAATTTTAGATTTAATTTTAAAAAAATGAATTACAGATATATATTATATAATACAATATATCAAAAATTAAAAAATCTTAGAGATATTATTTAGATCTTAGATATCTATAAATAGTATAAATAATATGTTTTTAAAACGAATTTTAGCATTTATTAATTCAATTGTACGATATAGGAGTAGATATGCTTTACTACCCCGTGATTATATTTAGAAATTAATTATCTCATTAAATGTATTAATGAGATAATTCAAAAATTTTGCTATTTGTTTGTAAACTTTTAAACTTTATAATTATAAGTTTTAATTAAATTTTTAATTTTTTTACTTTCTTTTACTTTCTTTTACTTTCTTTTACTTCTATAAATAAAATTTAAAATTATCATTTGATTTTAAAAATAAATGATATACTAGTTTTCGAGTGAAGATAAACTGTGAGATTTTATTTTATTTAAGCTTTATTTGGTTTAAACTTTTATGACATATCTGATAGCTCTGCATAAAAATATTTGGCTTTCAAATAACTATTAAAATAGTGTCATTATTTAACAGAACATAGTGTAATAAATAGTGTAATTAATTATTCAGATATAAATTAATTATATCTGAATAATTAATTATTCGAAACAAAGTTTCAAAAAATGTGCAATGTTTCAAAAAATACGGTAATAGTCTAAATGAATATTTAAAATAAAGAATTAAGTTAATTAATCAAAAATATGATGTTATATTATAAAATAAGAGTTAAATATTTTTAGTACTGTCAACAAATTATTATAACTTAATTATATTAATTTTAATAAGTTTAAGACGTTAAAGGAATTAAATATTACCCATAAAAATTCGAGAAAGAGAAAATCTTTGAATATGACCCCTTAAGAATAATAACCTTAACAATAATGTAGAATAATAAATATGCTAATTAAGTTTAAAATGAATAAAATAAAATTTGTTGCTATTTTAGCCTTTATAATTTCGACACAGATTACCTTAATTAGATTGATCTCTCTCTAACTTTCTTTCAATATATAAAGCCGACTCAGAGCCATAAAAGTTAAAAATGTGAAATAAATTATCATTAATTTTTTAGTTTTTATTTAAATAATGTGAGTAAAAAAAATTAATTAAATAAATCTAAAAAGACAAAAATGCTACAATATTGATAATTCTAGCAAATAAGACTTGTACTGCATATATTACATCATTTATCTTCTTTATGAATAGTGTTAAACATTTAAAATCCAAATTAATCTAAAAACAAAATATTGACCTCTACTACAGTTGGGCTGCAGATTATTAGAAGATTTAAATTTTAAATTTATACTACAGTCGGGAATGGATAATATGAACATCGATCATATGAAGTAATGTTTCATATGAACTAATTTCTAAACCAAAATCCATGTCTCATAGACCTAATGTTAAAAAAGAATCGTTGATATGAACTTCAATGATATGAAGTAATCAATGATATGAACTGATTATTGGGACCAAACATAT
>JAQIYA010000926.1:0-15733 GCA_034699355.1 Microtritia minima | reverse complement strand
AAACCGCTTGCATATCGTTTTCGTTAATATTTTTTAGATTAATTTTTTGCGATAAAATATAAATTCGAATAACATATGTAGTATAGAAAAAGTTTTGATGGTATAATTCTAAACTAAGTATAATAAGTTACTTTCGAAATTTATATATCGAAAGCGCGATAAATTGATAAATTGATTATCAGATTAAGATAAATTGAAAAATTGACAATCCAATGCTTACGTCATACGAGAACGAGTCATTTTTCTAAAGTAATCTTATTAATTATATATTGCAATATCATTATAATTTATTAAATTTCAGCATTATTAAAATATCTGTTTGGAAATTTCGATCGTTAGCATCATTTAAATTGTTACCCAAATTTCAATAAAGAGAAATTATCGAAACATTAATCATTATTACAATAACAACATACCTTAAATAGCGATTTACGCCACTTTATTCGCTCTGAAATTCAGTTTCCGTTATGTATGATCTCAAATAAAAATAATTTGATTATTAATGCATTTTATAAGTATAAAAATGTAAGTTTTAATATAAACACTGATTCCGATGAACTTTTTTCATGAGAGAAATAAAATGTATAATGAAATCCATAAATAGTTCATATTGTTTTTTTTAATAGAATTTACATTTTCACAAAAATTGTATTGATTTAGTTTTGCCCGAAAACCATATTTCACAACGAAGTTTGTTTGTGAATTCCGTTACTGTAATGATTTTGATCGTCAACGCTATGACTTTGAAAGTCGTAATCGGTCTCCTCTTGAGACTCATTGTTTGTCGAGTTCTGAAACGAATTGTTGGCCGAGTTTGACTCGTTTGACAATTGCGTGGATAAGTGGTCGCCTGTGGAGACATTCGACGTCTCTGTCAACGAATCGCAAATCATTTAATCAAACATAATTTAATGCTAAAAATTTTAAAAAATGCAATTTCAAAGCTTACGCGTCACTGATTGCGCGTAATGTTCGATCTGTCCGTAGAGTCGAAAGATGTGTTGCTCTAACTGTTGGCACACCTTTTGCTGCGCCGATATTCGCTGCTTCTCCACCTATTAATGCAATTTAGTTAAACTAAAGTTATTAAATAAGTGCTTCAATTGTGACCTGAATTTGAGACCTATGAGACGCCTTTATGTTTTCGATCGTTTGCCTCAACTCAACGATAATTATATTCTTTTTCGACATTTGCGCCTCTATTTCGGCGCACTTCGCTCTGTAAGCGTCCAATTGGGTGGCCGTCGAGTCGAGCCGAGCCTTAATATCTGCAGCAATAGATCGTTTTCGATCAATCATTGACATAATTAATTAAAAACCAAACAATTAACCTTTCATTTCTCTAATGCGCGCTTCAGTGATGAGAGCGTCGAGTTCTCGCTGCGAGGCGTTGGTCTTACAGGCGTTGAATTTGGCGGTCAGTCCCTCATAGAGATCACTCAACATCAACAGCTGAGTCTTGAGCTTCTTATTCTCGCGCTTCGTCTCGAGAACGGAGTCGATCTGTTTGTTGGCGTACTTGAGGTCCTCTTCCATCTCCAAGTTGTGGGCCTCCAACTGCTGACACTCGGTCTGCAGCTGTTTGTAGCTGTCGTTGAGCGACACGCGCTGCTCGAGCATAGCCTTCATTTGCATTTCGCTGTTGTCCACCAAACGCTGGTATTCACCCATCTTCTGATGCATTGATCTCCGCTCACCACTGATGGCAATCTCCAGTTTCGCATACCTGTCCCGCAAACTGTCGATTTCTCTCTCCTGAAGTGAGAGCAGATCCTTCTGAGCGCTGAACTCTTCTTGAAGTGTAGCGCACGTGCACTTACTGGCCTTCATCATGACAGTCGAGCTGACAGTCGGGTGACAGTCAAGATCACAGTCGCCACCGAAGCGGACAAACGGTGACAAACGCTGGCAATCGATGCAACGAAAGGCCTTTTAAATCGCGATTTGTTGCGAGCGCTCTCTATTTGACGCCGTCGTCGACACGTATGACTATTGTTAGTCGTTTTCGGTCACAACCAATGATTTACCGAAATCATCATAATTATATAAATATAATCTTTAAGCATATTTTATATTTATGATATATTTATCATTCATCATATAATTACTTTAAGACTTTTGTGCTTCGGATTGTGATTTTAAACGAAAATGTATTAAAATTCGACAAAATAAACAGGTTTTCATCTTATTTACATCTTATATAATTATCTAAATCTTTAAGTATTGATAAAATAAATTATATCTCCTTCGATATTAGCATTTATTATTATATGACTTAATATTAACAAACTTATGGAATTTTTAAAGCAAAGAAATATCAATATTTTTAACATTCCTAATTGGTTTGAAAATTAATCGCAAAGCATAAAAGCTGGCATAATGACCATCAAATTGCAATTTTGTGGATTCAACGAAAATAAAGAAAATTATCGAAATTTCTAAACATTAAAAACAGTTAAAAATGAGAACATAAGCCAAATATGGATATAATGATGCTTTAAAAAGTGCTTAAAGTAATTGTCAAACAAAAAATTAAATTCAGAAGATTAAAGGCTAAATATAAAAATTTATTAAAAACAAACTAAAAACCAATATATTTAAGATTGAATAGATTGAATTTAGCTATTTTGTCATTTAAAGTCAAATTTAGAAATAAATTATTAGTCTCTGCATTGATATTAGATAAATATTAATGATTTTAAATTACAAATATTGTACAATTGGGTTAAATGCTAAAACATGCTTAAACAATAAAACGCGATATAAGAAATTGATAAATGAATTTAACTAAATTTTATATGGCATAAATAAAATACAGTATAAGACAAACTATAAGATGAAGTGAGAAAAAATAATTATCTATGAAGAGATGGGGACGTTATGACTTTTTATGAATTTGCTGACAGACGTTCACATGATTTTTCCAATGAGTTTTCTGGCATTCGTAAGTGCAATACCAGGTGTCATAACAGCAAAAGAGTTGCGCCTCTTTGAGACACTCGGCGCACCATTGCTTGCGCTTAGTTTCCTCGATTTGCGACAATAGTTTTTTCTTTTCGATCTCGAACTGCGATATCAATAGCTTTCTGTCGAGTTCTGACTTTTGCCGCTCGGCTTCGATGGCCTTATCTTTCTCTCCGATCCAGCTCTGCCTCATTTCCATGAGAACCAAATCGGAGTTGTGTTTAATTTCCCGAATCTCCTCGGAATGCATGGCAGCCTCGAAGCTCAGCTGTTTCCTTAACATATCTATTTCTTCTTTCAGTGCGTCGCAATTATTTTTATTGTTTGTACTACCATTGCTCGATAACTGCGATGACTGAGATGAGATCAGCGCCGATGCCTGCGACGACAGCGGCAGTAATTGCGAAGAGGACTGCGCTAATGATTGAGATGAAGTTTGCGGCGATGTCTGCGAGCGATTCGATGAGGAGGACGTGGAAGAAGTCGAAGTGCGCTGTATTTTACTTGCGCGCAACGCTTCGGCCACGTTTCGTTTGCCCACTCTGGCGGTGCGCGCCTTTCCCATTATGTCATCTTTAATTTGTTGGCTACTTTTGCCTGTAAATCATTCAAACATTTTCCAATTTAATCAAAATTAAACATTGTGTTCGAATATTTGAATTATGATTTTAATATTAGTTGTTAATAATTTCAAAAACAAATTAACTCACTTTTACTTAAGATATTATTGGAAGACTCGCCACCAATGTTACAAATTTTTAATTCACTCTTTAATTCATCCAGAATTTTATCACTGGTGAGACTGAACACACCCGGCGTTACATTTTTTGCTGAATTAGTATTGTTTTTCACAATGTCTTCACTGTTTTCAGACTTGTTATTTTCATTGCAATCATTGTTTTTTGATAGAAAAGATTCGTTATTTATTTCTACATTGTGTTCATCACAAATGAATATTTTATTTGGCATAAACGGTGTCTTTTGCGGCGAATACGCGAACTTTCCCGGAAATTTCGAGTTTATTCTTTCCACGTGTATCGCCAACTCTCTCATCGCTCCCTCGAATTTTGATTTATGAGTTTTGCTTGGTTTGGTTCCCGGATGTGTCTCCGACAACAACCAACACGAATCGACGGCCACCCAAGCCCTGAATTATGTTATCAAAATATTTAATTAAATTAAAGTATTTCAACTACAACTAGTACTGTTAACATCATTATACTATGTGCAAAATGGTTGAAATGTTAAGAATAAAAAATCTAAGTTTAATTCTCCTAATATAGAGCCGTTACTATGATTAGTAACTATGATTAGTGATAAACTAATCAGTAATCAAAGTTGATCACTAAAAATCAATTATTTTCTAGTGAGTCCGAGTATAATTCAGTTTATTATTACAAAAACAATTACTTTTATAATCATACTGTAAACTATTAAACTTTAAAAAAGAAACACCATAAGTGTAACAGATGTCTTCCTATTGTAGATCTCCTCTTTATATAAAAGAGCTACAACTCTGTGCAGTTTCAGTCTCGATCACAATCAACAACAAAGTTCGTGTTATTCGTGTTGAAAGTGACTTATTTGTTGGATGCCTTCACTACCATCTGTGATCTGCCACGACTGGTGCGGTCAATCGAACAACTGGTTTCGACGTCCAGTCATTCACAATCGCATCAATATATCTTATAATTATGTTATTTTAAAGGTTAAAAAAAGCTATACAAATTTTATTCGTAATTTTTTTTAGCTTTTATAGCTTAATAGCTTGAATATAAATTAATTTTTAACTTTAGATTTTATAAGAGATTGAACAGTTTCATTGGTTTTTGTTTTAAAAAAAGAATTATACTTATAATTTATTCATTAAATATAAATTCCATGAATTCAATAACATAATTGTTGCAGAATTATTAGCTAAATAATTACGATTTTAGTTACATTATTTCCTGTTTTTAAAACATTAGTTCATTTGAGACATTCGTAGTAAATTTGTATAATATTTATAGTGTAAAATATGAAAGCAAATAGTATATACTAAATTGATTACACTAATCAATCAAAAGAATTAAACAACATTTATATTTATTTTAGATTATTTTTTGAGATTTTATGCGATATTATTTTGTTACTCTATAGATAAATATCTTTATCTTTTATTTCATCTTAAATTATTGTCAAAAAGTTTTTATTTACTAAATAATAATTTTAAATCATATTAACTTTGGCTAAATCTTATAAAGTAAACTAATAAGACTGATATTAATATAATTATATAAATTTTACTCAAAAAAATTTAGAAATTAGATTGTAATATTATTTTCTTTCTAAATTAATTATGTTATTGTTGCAGAAATTTAGAATTCATGTAATTATTACAAATATTCTATAAAAATTTGGCATAAAAACAGGAATACTGGCGCGTAAATGCATCGCAAACTTTTCGCGAAATTATTTATTAAAACTCAAATAAATAAATAAATTAATTAAAAGACAATTAAATTCAAATTAAGAACAATAAAACAAAGTACAGTTATGAATGGTTTTTATTAACTCGTTTGGTTTTCAGAATTTGGTTCATTAAAACCATTAGTTCATAAAAAGCATTATAGTTTACATTATAAAATATAGATTTGGTTTTTAGAAAATGGTTCATAAAAACCATTCGTGACTGTAAAAAGATGAATATAACATTAGTTAGTTATATGTGTAAAGTTTTATGTCGTTAAGTTTCGCGCTCTTTTTAGTTTAGTTTAAAAATTCATGCTTATTCGTGTCGGTATTTAACTAAATTCTTATCATGTTTAAGATAATTAAATTAATTGTTTAATTAATTAAATTAATTAAAAATAAGTCTTTAAATTAATTTTTCTTATTAAAATATTAATATCATTTCTAAAACTTTATAATAAATAAATGACATTCATTGATTGAGCGTTTGATATTTCATAAATCAAATGATAATTTATTTAAAATGATTTTCGGAAATTTATTCAAAAAGTCTTAACAATTTTATAAATTTAATTCCATGTTAGATTTAAATTTAATCCGTTTGCTATATAAATAAAATTTGCAATATTTAACAATAGAGAACAAATGTAGTTCATAAATGATAGCAATGATAGCATTTATGCTGCTATTATATAATCCGATAAAAGACTGCATTTAAAATCTCTAAACAATAAATTAAATTCAAATTTACTTCAATAAAATTATTTTCTATTTATTTTTCAAAATTAGTATTGTATTCTTTTCTTTTCTTGTTCATCAAAATGAATAAATTTACTGCAAATAGTTTAAAAATTAAAAGTACTGTATAAGATTATTTACGATATTTAAGTCTAACAAAAAATTTTTTAATATAAACTAAAAACCCTACTCTTTGGTTGTAAATGTCTGTTAACCATAAAAATGTTTGACATTACCGATCATGAGTGCCAAAGAAACGACAGTCGACATCATTTTGTTTTCCAAGTCTGACCACTTTTGCGGGCCATAAGGGATAGCCTTTGACTCTGGCGAACACCAATTGGTGCGGTTTACGACAGGGTTCGGCAAATGAGGTGTCGGTGATAGTATAAAAATTTTTGAAACAATCGGGACAGATCTCCATCTCTGCCATTTCGTTCTTCGCCACGCGAAACAAGTACTTGGCGTTTGTGGTGAGCGGATGATTGCTATGGTTATATATGATGCAGTTATGAACAATCCATTTGATGTCCGCTAAAAACGAGAAATGACTTCTGTATTTTTTATTGCGTATATTCTTGTCGATAGCTGTCAAGTCCATAGGATAGCTAACTAACTGATGGTAATCGGGAAACACGATCGGCGAAACCGGTTTGTGAAAAGTGGGATCAGCCGAGTGTTTGATTGTGGTTAACGCGAACTTAAACAGTTGTGACAACTCGTCGGCACTCATTTGCGATAAACGCGATTTGCCGCCACTCGTCTCACGGCCAGCCTCACCGCTGGCCTCACCGCTGGCCTCACCACTGGCCTCACCGCTGGCCTCACCACTGGCCTCACCACTGGTCTCACCACTCGAGTCACTCACTTCCTCCTTCATTATCTCTTCGCACTCAACGCACAGCCAATCGCTGGCATTGCTGTTGGCTTTGCTGTTACTGTTGGCCACCGCTAAGGCGTTGGGAATGCATTTGTAGTGATAGCTTCGTGGACACTGTTTGCAGTGAATGTTAGAGCGATCCTTATGACACGTCCAGCAGAAGCGGTCTTTACTCCACGTCGAGCCGAGCGACGACTGCGAGTAATACAACTCGTCCGACACCGGCGGCGACGAACACAGTTCGCTGCAAACAATGGCAACAGTCATGACAATCATAGCAATCATGTCGTGTCGTACGAGAGCGACGCCGACCGTCACGTCTCTCATACCTGCTATTCTCGTGGGACGCGATGTGCGACAACTGCTGTTGCGCTGTCTTCAGGCCGTCATCGTTGTTGACACTGATCAGAGTCTGGTATTGCTTCAACTCGTCCGCACTGTCGAAGAGCTGTCCGTTATTGGGTGTCGCGTCCATAGTGTTGACGATATAGTGCTGCTATAACGGGGTTATACTGGTGTTGAGCTGCGACGCCAATGCGAGGCCAATGCGGTTCGCGTGCTGTTCTCCGCAATCACTGTTTTGATTAGCTTTGATTGTCACTAACTGTCACGTTATGATCACAACTGCGAGCCGTATTCAGTCAAACGCCTTATCTTTCATTCATTCTTCATATAAAATGCCTCTAATATTGTATTTGTCTATATTTAACATTAGATGACAGCATATCTTCCCTCATCAGACAAAGTGAGACAATGCCAGACACTGGCGGTGACACTCAATTTGAATGCAATCTCAAATGCTATATAAAAGCGGTCGCATTTAAATGCAAATCACAAGACAAGTGATGCCCAAAACTGACCACTTTATCGCATTATCTCCACTTTACCTAATCTTTACGCTATACGTTCAGTCACACCAATTAGTTAGTCGACGATAAACTTATTTTTCTCTCTCAACATAGGCTAACATTATTTTCAAACGCACACTCACTTTACTTACAGCGAACAACTTATTATAATTATAATTATGATTATTAATACAGTTGTATTACCCAAATATCTACTATTAAATTTTACGACATTTACTATAAATTTACAAATTGTAAATTGTCTATAAGATATGTTCTTAATTAGAATTAAAATGTGAAATGTATAAAGCATTTGTTCAATTTTACGCATTATTAAGGTATTAATGCGTTTTCAATTCAATAATTTGTGCTTCAAAATCGAACTGTTAGTTATGGCCAGAAGTAAGATATTATTAATAAAATAATAGGAATAATATGATAATTGAAATATAAAGCTAATATTATCAGTAAAATACATTACATTTAAATAACCCTCGAATAGTTAGAATAATGTTAAGATCATCTCATTTTTACACGCATTCTTGTTTTTAATATCTGTTTATTGTGCTCCGACTTGTGTCCTAAACTGATTTACGATTCTTCGTCTCATTCTAACTAAACGACAATCGATAGTACAACCGATAGTACAATGTATAATTTTTATATAGTTATATGATATAACTAGGAATCTTCCTTTTAGTTGAGCTCAAAGCTATTAAATTCGGTCACACGAAAATAATTAAACAAATTTACATCACAAATCCGATCACATACCTGACAACATCAATGATTTGACTCTAATAAAGAGTTTTGTTACGACAACAACAACAGCAACAAAACATTTTGATAAAACTTCTTTTAAAAATATTTAATTATTTATTAAATAAAATGTGGAATAAATATTCAAAAAATAACTTGTATTAATTTAAATTAGTTTCATTTTAACAGAGGCTGACCTTTCGAAACTTGATATTTTTAAATAAGCGTAATAATATAATTTTATAAAATTCTTTTGATATTCGATTTATTTTTTAATTTAAAGTCGTTAACAATTTTATCATAAGTTTCTTTTTTGAGAAGCTTTAACTTTACTTCAAGTTTAGCATATGTGCTAATTGTTTAGATATGTCTTTAGTTAAGTTAGCTTTTATTATTCTAAATGTATTACAGAATGTATAATAGAATTCTAATATTATTGAATGTATTTGATTGTAATGTTCACAGTTGTGAATCATTATGCTTATGGCAGCGACTTATGAATTGCGTTCACAATACTGAGATATTCACTATAAAGGTATTCACTATACTGAGATTATTTTCAATGTTAAAGTATAGCAATTCAATCGAGGATTTTAAATAATACTGAAAGTTCACTATAAAGGTATTCACTATACCTGACTTTTACTGTATTTTGATGTACCTTAAGCTTATAACTTGTAGGAACAGGAAAATTCGGGTCAAAACATGTCACATTCTGGTCGGGTATTGGGGACAATAAGATGACAAATTCTGGTTATACAGAATTTCTGTAAAATTACATAAAATTAACATATTTTTATATAGATATAGATAGTATTAAAATTTGAGTGAATATAAGTAAAACTATAAAAAAAATTTTATTCAATTCGATTTTTTTCTCATTTATTCAAATTTAATTACAAATGATTGCAATTAAAATGAATTGCAGAGTATTTACCATATTTGGTCAGAAAAAATACTTTTACTTATTTAAATTGAGAGCATTGAGTTCGCAATTTTAATTCAACATTATTTTTATTATATAAAAATATTTGATTTTGATGTCAGGATTTTTTGATTAATTATTTTTTCACGTAGAGATCATTTAAGTAGTTTTTTTTTTGGTCTAGTCATATATTGCAAAACTTTATTTTAATTTAATTTTATTTTTTATAATTTATAGTTAAAAATTGTAGAAGAAATTTACAAAGATTTACGTATAATAAATTCCTGTTAAATTTAATAATCTTAATAAATTTGTTCGCTTTTGTTTTATATGAATCGCTACATTTTACTGAATTAATAAAAAATTTTACTCTTTCGGGTATATTATTGTATCCTAATATACCTATCCCTAGTTATAAGTTTTTGAAATTTGTATTTTATTCTTGGTTAATACTGTGTTATCAATTAACAAATATTATGAAAAAAAAACAATAATAAAAATAGAGAAAGTAGTGTAATGTTAGCACACGTGCGTTAAGTTTATAAAAAATAGCATTTCTCACTCGTTTGTAAGAAAGTATTTTGTTGGCTGAAAGTATGGGTTAAAAAATTATTTAAAAAATTCTAACCCTAATTATAATTCTAATTATGATAATAAGTTTAACTTTTATTCTAATTGTAATTTTTAGTTCCCTATTCTAACATTAGTTTAATTAATTTTTGAATATTATAAATGATAAGTTAATGATTGAAAGTTAGGGTAAAATCAAACTTAAAGGAATTTCAAGTGTTTTATGTTAAAGTGATTTTAAGTATATTCTTAAAAATTGTATTTTATCTGTAAATAAAAACATATATAAGTTATATATTTTTCTTAATTTAATTTAATATTTTATATTAAGGAATCGTTTGCATAAATATGTGGTAAAAAATGATTTGCGATAAAGTAATTGCGATTTGAAAAAGACATGCTTATTACTATTTATGTTGCCATACGTTAGTCACGCGCACGTCATTTATGTTGACTCATCGCTAATCTAACGCGTCATTCGATGTCTCACACGAAACGTAAATATTGATAACAATTGATGACAACTGACCACAACTGGCAATAACTGGCGTTACCATTGATATTCATTGATATACATGATCGCGACTCGATATTGGCTCAAATTGTGAGTAATGGAGGCGCTATTAGAGGACTACATAAGCGCTGACGAGTTGAAGAAGTATTGGCTGTCGTACGAGAACGAGAGGCGACGCGACACGACTGTGTCGACCCAAACGCGGTTCGAGTACGCGCTCGCGTTGATTAGGTCCAGGTATACCACCGACATCTTGAGGGGCGTTCACGAGTTCGAGGACCTCTGCTCGACCGGCGACGTGACCGCACGAAGAGATTATCTGTTTTATTTGGCGTTAGCCAACACTAAACTCAAAGTATGACAACTCACCATTGATTTGCGTTCAATTGTGTTTAATTGTTAATGACATGATTTGTATTTGCATTAAGGAGTATCAAAGGGCTCGCGATTGCATTAAGAAGTTTTTATCTGTAGAGCCGGAGAACCGTCAGGCGAAGGAGTTGGAGAAATACATAAGCGATCGCATGACCAAAGAGGGACTCATGGGTATGGCTATGGTCGGCGGCGCCGCACTCGCCATCGGAGGACTCGTCGGACTCGGCATCGCTCTCTCCAAGAAATAATACATTTCGCTATATAGTCCTGTAATTAATTATTATTGTTTACTATTAATGTTTTTTCATTGCGTTTAGTTCAATAAAATTGTAACAATTCATATGTGAAGTATCATTTTTAAAAACTTATTATTAGATAATGTAAAATGATAGCACTTCAACTCTGTTTATACGGTATTAAAATCTCATAATTACTATTCAAACTTGTTCTTAATTAAATTAATTCTTAAAATATAGTGATTAATAATATTATATACAAATTAATTGTGAGAAACATTTAAATTTAATGACTTCGCTATACAGACTTTATTTAGTGTTCAGTGTATGTCTTGAAGTCGCTAATCATTAATTCGATGCAACAAATAAGCAATTCTAGATATGCGTGTAATTTGTTAGTATATTCTTAATTAAATTAATGGCAAATGCTTAACACAAAATTAAGTGCATATCATTAAATTTGATTGTTGCATAGCATTTGCCAGTAGGGCTTTCTGAGACATACATTCTTTATACATAACGGCTAAAATTCAATGTCACTGAAAATTTTTATGCAAAAATTTGCATAATTTCAGTTTTAATGCTAAACTAGACTCGGAAGGTAACAAATATAAAGTAAATGTACAGTTGTGTGAATAAATCAATGTGTAACTTAATGTATGACAGATGATTTAAAATAGAAGATTTTTAAAATTTTTAAATTCATTTATAATATTATGAAAATCTAATTATAATAAGCTGCATTAAAAAATCTTTCTTTTAATCTAAATTTAATATTGTGAACTTTGGATTTTATAAACTAAAAGTAAAGAAGCGTTAAAAAATTGAGTACCAATGTGTGCGGATTTTTCAAAGATAATCGCAGATATCTAGAATTAACTGCGGCTTAGTTTGTCTCGATTCTGTTTATAAATCGGAGCTTTGACTACTGGTTTGGAATAGATTTTGGATTCTGTGGTGGAAATTGTTTTGATTTGATTTTTTGTCTCATTTTTACTTTAGAATTTAGTATTCTTTCCATAAAAATAAACTTTTCGTTTTTTAAAAATCAATATTTGATAGTTTAAAAAATAAATTGTATGCTTATTATATAAAAAATTTTGAACCTTAATTGCCATTTGACACCAAGACTTGACAAAAGTATGCATTTAGGAAATAAATTTGACGGATCTAATTATAATAGGGATACACACATACATAAATATGTTAAGGTCAAGTTGCAAGCTTTTGAAGTAATGCTTCCAATATATCTTAAAATAACACATTACGTAGTGTTTGTCAACTTAAAATTTTATTTAGAATTTTAACAGTAATAAAACACAATTTCTTGCATAATTGTGCTGATATTATAACAAAAATTTGTTTATTTTTTCAATTATCACATCGCGTACATAAAAGAAAGAAATACTTTATTTAAAAATATTTCAGCGAAAGTGATAGTGTGTGGAGATTAATGTTATAAATATACGAATATCAAGTAAAGGTAAGTTTTTAAATTAAGTGAATTACATAAAAAATATTGATTATATATAATACATAATGATTATCATAATATATATTGTAAAGATAACATGAAAAAGAAATTATAAATATATAAAATTATAATTTTTTTAACTTTATAAAAATTTATATAATATTAATGTCTATGTGATTAATAATCACTGATTATTTAAACAATTTCTATATTTAGAATGCATTAATTATGTGTATTACATTTATGTTTATTTTTAAAAATTATTATTTTTTTTTAATTTTTAATATTTTATTTTGTTTAAATTTTTGAATTCTTATATTTATTTTATTGAACTTATTTATTGAATAGTTATATTTAGAACAGTATAATATATTTAATTTTTTGTTAAGGTTTATGCTTGAAAAGTCTGAGTATCAAAAATTTCTAAACTCTAAATTAAACTCAGAATCCAACTGTAAGTAAATGATACTCGGAATCTGATTCATTCACATTAAGAATCATTAAGAGTGCAGAAATTCATACTCTATTCTTCTTTAATCGATTGGATATTAATTTACTTTTTATTTAAGTGAGCATATAATTAATTATATACATATTAATTGTGTTATTCAAAATAAAATAATGCGCAAAATTAATTAAAAACTTATTTATTAATTTTATTACAGATTTGGATTTATCAAAATGCTTTTAAAAAGTATTTTGTTATTTGTATTTTTACCATCAATATATATTGAAGTATCTCAATGTTGTTCATGCATGCGATACGAACCACACCATTATTATTGCAATTCAGATTTTGTAGCTTTAATTAAAATCAACGATAATTATTCTAAATCTGGATATGATTATTACAAATACAATTTATTGGCAATATTTCGTCTCAATGGTTCCAATAAATCTATTTTCAATGCGTTGATTAAAAGAAAGCTACGAGCGCACAGTCAAGATAGTATGTGTGGCATTCAATTATCTCTCAATAAATATTATTTAATTACTGGTAAAATTAAAGCCGCTGAGGTTCGCCTATCCCTATGCGACTATTATTCACTTTGGAGCGATATATCACAAACAGACAGAATTGGTCTTAGAAATAAAGGATACCATTATGTGTCTGATATATGCAGCACTCGAAATAATGTTATTATTTAAACTGTATTTTTATTTATTCATTTAAAATTTTTTAAAAAAAATTACAATATAATTAGCAAATAATCAATAAATAAGTACATAAAAAGTGTATTTAAAAAAGCATTAATATATATATATATACAGAATATATAATCTGTATATATATTATGACAATATGACAATAATTGTCTTTGTTATTTATTTCATATTAGATTGCTTTAATATGTTTGAAGTAATAAGTTAATAAAATAAAAATTATCATTTCTTTGTTTCTAATCATTTTATAAGATTTTAAAAAAATTAAACGATAAGAAAAATATTTATTTTTCCTGTAAAATTATTTGAAATGTCATGCATTAACAATTTTTTTTGTTTATTATCGGAAAGATTTTTAATATGTATTCTTAATTTTTTGCAAATAATATTTTTCACGATACAAATAATAAATTGATTTTAATTATTTCTATGGCAACCTATACATAATTGTCTCAAATCTTGTCAACAATTGTATTAATAAATAAATCCATAAAATAATAATAAACATATTAAACGTTTCACAAGTTTAATTCACTTGATTCTGCAGTCTTCACGAATTATTTATTAAAAGTGAAAAATAAATATATTAAAATGTCTAAAAACGATAGTAATGTGATAGACGTTAAAGAATTCAGTAATATTTCATATTCAGACAGTGACGAAGTGGAGAGCATTGATAATTACGACGAAGAAGTAACGAAAAGCGAATTCTATTTCAATTACTGGAACGCACCGACTCATCAAAATCGTCAAATACTTCCCTCGACTATTAAAGAATGGCTCAATCAATACAAAGATCCGGAAAAAGAGTTCTGCAAAGTTGTGGCCGTATTTCTCTTCACGTTAATAGTGTCGTTGCAATTGCTCTCCTATTTGGTGTCCGCCTTTGAGCTATATTTTTCCATTCCTTATTGCGGCGAAATTAAGGGAGAAATTGAATTTGAATGTCATTTATTGCTATTCTTGTTTTCTTGGATCATCAGCTTTGCGTTCACAGCTATTGTGATGGCTTTGCGTTACATTTTTTGGTTATTGCGCACTAAAATACAGCTCAAAAAAGTTAAATAACAAATGACAAGTATTTTCTATACAATTAAAACACAATAATTAAACAAAATTGTTATAAGTGTGAGTTAATGTGTTAATTGTAAGTTTTGGAATTATGTTCATTTAACTAAATAAAGATAGCATCCAAATCACAAATCTCGGTCCCGTTCACGCATAACGCATATATGATGCCACTACTATTACTAACTTACTAAAAATAAATATAATGCTTATTTGGGAGAATTTTTACGTTCGCGGTTATTCATATTATTCTTATGTAATCCTCTCTTTAATCATAACACGCTTTTACTGGAAATGTTAAAACGTTTAGAGTGTTAGTCCAAAATAATAATAATAAAACCACGCTCTTTCACCGAATATCTATAAACATGTTCGCTATATATAGTCCCCTCATATTAAGTTTTATTTGATTACAGTTCGTACTTTTAATTAATTAAATATTCATTAACTGTGTTACAAGTATAAAATAATTTATGATCTTCAAACTTTAATAGACAATTTGCTTCATATTTTTATGTATTAAAAATTTTATTAATTTTACTATTTAATATTAACAATTAATTTATAAACTTATTTTATATATTAATATATAATGTAATACCATATGACGCCATATATTGGTTTGTCTGGTAAGTTCCCTCTGTTTTTTTAAAATTAAAATTCAAAGATAAAAATAATATTATTCTAATTGTAATTGTAATTTTATTCTAAGTGTGTAGCAGTTTTTATTGATGCCCTTTTGCAATCTATTGGCTAACTTCACAATT
>JAQIYA010000925.1:0-15753 GCA_034699355.1 Microtritia minima | reverse complement strand
TCCTCCTCCTCGTCCACCTCTGCCTCCACGCCCACCATAAGCTTCCAGCTCTGCATCGTGTTTAGCTTTCCATGCAGTGTAGCGCTCAGACATTGAAATCAGTTCACGGGGAACTTCTTGTCCCGCTTCGGATAGAATATTGATGAGCTCTTTGGCGTGCTTCCAATCGTCGCGCGTAACCAAAGTAATCGATTCTCCGGTGTTTCTAATTTAAGGCGATATAATTCAATATGTCTCGCTATCAAAGTATGCATACCCGGCACGACCCGTGCGTCCAACTCTGTGCACATAATCCTCAATATTACGAGGAAAATCGAAATTAAATATGTGTCTAAAAAAATAAATTCAATTATAAGTTAAATAATAATTAAGCCTTAATTGTTTAATTCATACGTAATATCTTCGATGTCGAGCCCACGGGAAGCGACATCAGTGGCGAAAAGAATGTTAACCACACCTCTTTGTATGTCTTCAAGTGCTTGTTCTCTGTCGTGTTGATCTCTATCGCCATGAATTGATTGGCAATTGATGTTTTTCAAAACACAATCGCTCGCTAAATCATCGGCACTACATTTATTAATTAAATAAATAAATTTTCAACAATTTCTCATTAGCTTTAAACGAATTGAGAATTCGTAAGTTTTATTAAAACTTCTTTACTTAAAGCTAAAACTAAACACTTATATATAGCAACTTTTCGATTCTTGTATAAAATAAACTTTGCATCAAATGTGTGCGTTAAGTTCAATTCAGTTTTATATAGAAATTTGGCAAAAGTATAATATATGTGCAAATAAATTCATACTTACAGAGCTTTTTTCCCCACAAATATTATCACTTTATGGTGACGTTCCATACTCTTAATAAAATCATACATAATATTTCTTTTGTCTTCCGCTTCACACATAACAACTTTTTGAGTAACACTATGAACAGCAGCCAAATCGAGAGTTCCCACAAAAACCTGCATCGGATCGTTCATATAAGTGACCGCAAGTCTTCGGACCGATGCGGGCCACGTGGCGCTCATCATCACTGTGTGTCTCTGCGGTCGAATATCGAGCATCACTTTTTTGATTTGAGGTTCAAATCCCATGTCAAGCATTCTGTCGGCTTCGTCTAATACCTTCATTAAAAATATTGTATGTATATTATTGAGAATACATTGCATTTAAATCACATATTGTGTAAATCAAACTATAGAATCAATAAGTGAAACATGAATTATAAAATGAATGGCATAATAAATAAATAAATTGTAGAGTTTTCAGTATTGAAATATTTAAAAGCAATAAAATTTATACATTTTGATATGATTTGATATATAAAGTTATTGGTATTTAAAAATCATAGGAGAGGGGAGGAGGTATGGACGGACAGACATTTCAAATTCATACAAAGCACTGTAAGCTAGCTTTTGCGCGACAAATACGTTATAAACTTACTAAATAGCTAACAGATGACAAATCGATGTGTTTATTCATACATAAATCATTCAATCTTCCGGGAGTTGCGATCACTATTTCCACTCCTTTGCCGACGCGATTGATTTGTTGACTGCGATCTCCCCCGCCATATATGCAAATGCATTTAATATCTCTGTACCGATACTT
The DNA here is from genome assembly GCA_034699355.1 of Microtritia minima. NCBI lineage: Eukaryota > Metazoa > Arthropoda > Arachnida > Sarcoptiformes > Euphthiracaridae > Microtritia > Microtritia minima. The sequence goes on along the minus strand of JAQIYA010000925.1, from coordinate 14,140 downwards.
TTGGGCTTCTTTTTCAATTTGTTGCGCTAACTCTCTGGTGGGCGCCAATATCAGCGCTGTAGGACCGGGACGTTCTTTTCGGGGCCTATAAATTATGGTTAACTGAAAGCGATGTTAAATTAAGGCATTATAATAGTTACGTCGGCTGATTGTCGATGTGTATCATAGCCGGCAAAAGATAAGCCAATGTCTTTCCAGTTCCCGTCTGAGCGATGCCTATCAAATCGTTTCCCTGCAATAATATGGGCCACGACTGGGTCTGAATGGGAGAAGGAATTTCAAACCCTTGTCTCTCGATTTCGCCTAATATTTCCGCTGTTTTAAAATAATTTAAAAATTAAAATCACCGCTCATTTGTAAGAACATGTTAATCATACGATAGTGTTGAAAGGCTTGTCGAAAATTGTGAACGGGATTAGGAATGAGTCGCGTGTCCTCTTCGTTGAAATGACTGACCATAACGTTGTTGTTCTTCAATCGAAATCTGCTCACTTCCTCCACGTTCATCATTCGGATTTCATTGCACTCGAAATAAAACTCCTTCTTAATGGGCGGCAGTGCGGCCCACTTCTGTTTGGTCGCCTCTTCGCTCTCTTTGATCGCTGCGCCCCAATCGATGAATTCAAACTCTTCTTTCTTCTCATCTTTGTTGACGCGGTTTTCGCTTTCAGTCGATTTGTTTCCTCCGACGAGATCGTAAATAAGTTGTTGAGCGCTATCGCACTGCTCGTCAGTGCCGATCAGATCGATGTCGGTTTCGAAGTTATCGCTCGAATCCTTGCACACATTAATTCGCGCCCCACTCTTGCTCGACAACTCTTTGATAGTAGCGCCTCCTCTGCCGATCACTTTCCCCACCGCTGTGTTCAACACTTTGATCGTGCGTTTCGACGTGTTTGAGTTCGAATGATCGCGACTGCGATACGTTTGGCTCGAATTGCGATAATCTCTGTCACCGCTCGAGTCGTTGCGATCGTTTGACCACGAATTCGATTGATATCTGTTATAATTGTCACTATTTCTAGCACTTGATGACTCATTCGACGCATTGTCAGCCCAGTCGCTGACAACTCTTTTAGCTCTTCCGCGTCCAAATCCTGACCAATCATTGTGTGAGTCATCTCTATATTTACGCTTTTCATTGGACGTACCTTTTTGTTGATAACTCGATTGACTCACATTCGTGTCATTTCGTGACACTGAACTCGAAGTGTTGCCCCAATCAGTGTCCCACTCATTGGAGGCATTCGTTTCACTAAATTGTCTGTTAGTGGTGTTGACGTTAGTGTTGCTCACACTCACTGACGGACTCCAGTCGTCGTTCCAGTCGTCGATCATCTTCGAGTTGAATGTCTGTGTTGAGTGTTAAGTGATTGATATGACAAACGAAAACTAAACAAAAGCCGACAATTAGTTGTTTGAGCACAACTGAAAAGTGCGAGTTGTGTGCGCTCTCAAACGTCTCATTCGTCTCGCGTCTCGTGTTTCGCGCGTTTCGTCACTTATTTGTTGAAAACAAAGGAAAGCCGTGTTTTGCGCGAAATTCGTGTGATATTGAAAATAGTTTAAACTGAAAATGCTTTCACGTGACTGTCAGTTGAGAATTAAAAGTGAATCAAAAGTGACGAAAACTTCATTCAAAGCACGCTTTCGTTTCCCAACACTTGTTTAGTTAACTAGTTTTGGGAATTTTCGGAATTTTCGGAATTTCCCAATTGTTGTGAATATTTTGGAAATTTAAAGATAATAAATATAACTAATGGCATGTCATTAACAAATTTTAATAATATCTAATCCGATATATTCTAAACTAAAGATATTTTTGAGTATTTATAAATTTTAGATTTTATTATTTTCTATTCTAAAAATATAAATTAAATTAATTTTTGGGCTGATATTCTTATAATTATAATAAATAACTTTGAGACTTAACCCGAACTCGAGTTTGTGATCCAATGGTCATCAATACTAATAAAACTTTGCATAAATATTAACATAAATGTGAACATATTTATGAGGCTTTATTAAATTTAAAATCCAAATAATTATAAGTGCGCGCGCAAAGTGAGTGAAACGAGTAGAATGTATGCAATATCTAACAGGCATTGCATGCATAGAGTGTGCGAACATGTTGTCGGCATGTCATTCATGAATAGTTCGCTATCATTATGGCTATGGTGTGCACTAAATAGCATTTAAACATTTAATAAACAATATCACATTAGTTAAGCCCGCAATTGATTGGCCAAACCCGCAGTCATGCCACTCACGTGTCGATTTTATTTGCAAAAGTTTCCCGAAGTGGACGACGTTGTGATGGTTAACGTGCGATCGATCGCCGAAATGGGAGCTTATGTTCACTTATTGGAGTACAACAACATTGAGGGTAAGCCATGCCATACATTGGTTGCCATTGATTGCCATTAATTGCCATCAATTGAATCGCAGGAATGATACTGTTGTCAGAGTTGTCGCGACGGCGTATTCGCTCAATAAATAAGTTGATTCGTGTGGGAAGAAATGAGTGCGTTGTCGTGATTCGGGTCGACAAAGACAAGGGTTATATTGATTTGTCCAAACGTCGCGTTTCTCCCGAAGACATCGTCAGATGCGAAGAAAAGTTTGCGAAAGCAAAAGCTGTACGAGTTTGATATGTTTTTTAACACTATTTTAGTTATTAAATGGTTATTGAAATGATTCAAATGACAGGTGAACAGCATATTACGACACGTGGCAGAGATTTTGGGTTATACTAGCAATGAACAGCTCGAAGATCTTTACAAAATGACGGCTTGGCTTTTCGACGAGAAGATGAAGAAACAAACCACTTCTTATGATATGTTTAAGCACGCCGTCAAGTATGTCTTTAATGAACATTTGTTATTTATAAATTGCAACTCTGCTGCAACTTTTCTCTTTTTAAAAAGTTTTGTTTAACTTTATGGCTAACTTTTATAATAAAATGCTAATAAATTTTATAAATATAGTAAACAGACACGAAATAAAGCACTATCGATTAAAACTATTGCAACTCTTTGGCATAACTATAAATATTAATAAATTATTTAGTGATGGCAAAAGGTTAAACGATCAAACATTTCTTTAACCTTAACCATTAATTAACCTTAACCTTTGTTAACCTAAGGTTAGCCTTCAATATATACCATAGATATAATCCAATATTTTTATCAAATAATTTTATAAATTAGCAGTTAAATTACAAATATTGTTAAAAATAATTTAAAATTGTTAATTCAAGAGCTTTATAACAGTTTTATAATATTTTTTCGCAGTTATTAAGCTTTTAGAATTTAAAATTAGATAATAAATTAATTTGAAATTTCGAAAAAGGCATATTTACTTGAAAAATTTGCTACAATATAAATATTTTAACCATATTTAATTTTTAATAGTTTTCAACTGTTGAACTCATTTTATAAAAAAATATTAATACCATAAGTTATAAATTAATTTTTTTAGGAATAATGCAATATTTTTTGAAATAAGTTTAAAGATGTTTATAGTCTTTATAGTAATTGAATTATCGATAGTTATAAATTGTCATAATAAGTATAAACTATGTTTCATTATTTTTTAGACATAAATTCATAACTTATTACAATTATTATTTGTTTTTTCCAATTAGAGAAAAGTGTTTTGAATTTATTTTATGAAAATTTAACAAACTTTTAATATAAAAAGGTTAACCCGATTAACTCAAATTAACTTAAATTTCATTTTAATTTTTACCTCAACCCTAAGGTTAAAAATCTGCTTTTACCTTAGGGTTAAAAGCAGATTTAACATAGGTTAACCTTTTAGAAAGGTTAGCCTTTCTAGCCTTTGTATGTTAACCCAGATTAAATTTACCATCACTATTTGAGATATGTATATACAGTAAGCTTATAATTTTATAATATTAAAGTGTTAGTCTGATAATAAACAAAAGTTTTACTAAACCTAACGAATACATTAAACACGAACGAAGCAAACATTTTCATAGAAATTAAAGAAAATTCTCCGTACTTTTTACGTACCGTTTAGTTTAAAAAATACGAACTAAATTTAAACTATGTTAACTTATTTGATATTACGAACTTTGATTTTGTGCAATTTTTATGAAAACAATATTTTATTAAATATCTATTTTATTCTAACAATTGTTAGTACTCTCCTTTAACGTTAATACATTTTTCATTCTTTAATCCACTTTTGGATAGTGATCGTCAAAGGTTAAAAGGGTAAAATTTTCATTAACCTTTAACCCTGTAGGTTAAAAAATTTTTTTAACCTTTAACCTTAACATTAGGTTAAAAATTTGGCTTTTAACCCTAAGGTTAACTATTTTAAAAGGTTAACCCTGATTAAAAATTGAAAAATTGACGTGGATATTATATACATGACAAATTAAATGATTACTGTCATTATACATATGAATTTACTTATTAAGCTATTTTAGTGATTTTAGTGACTATTTATATTTTATTTCAAATTTATTTCATTTATTTACGTTAAGAATTTGTCTAAATTATTTAAAAAAGGTTAACCCAGGTTAAGCCTATGTTAATTATTGCCTTAACCTTTATCCTTAACCCTGGGTTAAAAATTGTCCTTTTAACCCTAGGGTTAAAGGTAAACTTAGGCTAAAATGACGATCTCTACTTTTGGATGTTTACTTCGAATTTAATTTTTAAAGTTTCTAAATGACCAAAACTCACACAAAGCGAATCTTACAAATAAACCTGTTATGTTATCATTTTTACATTATTTTGCTAAAGAAATTAAAATGAAAACTAAACTATCTCTAAGTATTGTTTACTATATTATTCACTGTATTTAATCATTTGTCAAATGGTTAACTATCAAACTTAATGGTCATTTTTGATGTTAAAGTGTACCAAAATGGGTAAACTATTTACTATTTTGGTTGCTTTTCTTTTTATTGGGCTGAGAGTCGATATTTAGATAAGGAGTAAATTGTTTTAAAAATATTTTAGATATAAGCATTAGTGCATCTAATATTAAAATTTTTACCCTAAATTTATCAGATAATTAGTTTTATCAAAAAAATCAATCTATTATTTATAGCAATATAATAAATATTTAGAGAAAGCTAACAAATTTATTATTTTTATTATTTATGTTAATTGCTGAACTGTTTTTTTTAAAGATATTCTAGGGGTAGTAAAACTCATCGCATTTATGAGACAAGTTTTTCGATTTTCGAAAATAAATTTTCAAAATAATTTTTAGCTTATTTTGAGAAAAGCAGGCTTTGAGATATCTCTAAATTCACGCCATTAATTCATATAAATCTACAATTTATACTTTTATTTTAAAATTGATATGCATTCTAATCAGTTTACTTCGTGTTTGTTTTAAAAAAATTAATTATCTTAATTAAAGTGCAAGTCTAATGAAGTTTTCCCAACAAACTATTAATATCAGTTCGTTTAGTTTATTTAAACATTTGTGAACTATAAGTGCTTGTTTTGACGAGTTGACGAGTTAAACGAAATATTTTAATCCGACTTTGATGTAACACTTGAATATTGAGCTTATTGTAAATTTTACTGAATATTTTATTTATCAGAACAAAAATTTAACCAATAATTTTTTTATAACTATGGCATTTGAAACTTTGTAAATTTGCAAACGAATATTTTTAAAAATCTTTTGTTTTTGAATGAGACTTTTTTTGTTATCCGAGAACGAAAAGTAAAGTAAAAATTATTTTTATTAAAATTTAATTAATGTGTAAATTAGATAAAATATAGAAACACTTTCTTTTTAATATGAGAGAATATATTTGTTAACTAAAAACATTTGAGGGCAATAATATGTTTAATATTGTTATTATTAAGTCCAGCATATTTGAGGAAACTATTAACAAAGCTTTAAACATTTCGTACGTTTTGAAACCATAGTGATTGATATCTTGAAGAGTCTAAACCAATCTTAAACTGCTTAATAGCATACTTAAGAATTTTAAAAATGATACTCAACAAGAAGTAAGAACAATAATGCTTTGATAAAGTTCTGCAAAAATGTTAACTCTTTTATCCGCCTATTAAAAGTTATTTTATTAAGAATATTAGCCGTTGAACGAAGTTAGCTAATTATTTTTTATTTAAATTTTCTTTTTATTATTTAATAATATCTTATCTTTTTAAAAAGATTAAATAGTATAAGTTAGTCTTTTTTATTTAATAACATTTAGTAAAAATAAAACTAAAGTGAAACCTTATCTAACGTAGACGTTGTAAAATCTAACTCATAAATTTGAAAACTCGGTGCTTATATCTTATGTTTGTCTTACTGTACTGCACAAAGAAGAGAGAAAGGCATATGTTGTTAAAATAGCACACATTTAATACATTTTTTTTGTCGACAAAGATTTTCTTTAAATTTGAACAACGAATAACATGCAATGACTCGCATATATTCCCAAACTTAAATTAATGTTTACTTAAAATAAGTAAAAAATGTTTAGTTCACAAAATAAAACAATTTTGTTTAAATTCTTTGATTTTTAAAGTCACCAAAATTAAGTTAATTGCAAAAAATAATTGAAATAATAAATGTCAATTTATTTCAGTGATTTGACAGCTTTAGACGAGTGCGGTCTCGATGACAAAACAAAAGAGGTGTTATTAACTCACATAAAGCGTCGTCTGATGCCACAGGCGGTGAAAGTTAGAGCAGATATTGAAGTTGGTTGTTGTGCTTACGAAGGCATCGATGCCGTTAAAAATGCTTTAAGAGCTGGTATTGCCTGCTCTACAGAAGACATGCCTATCAAAATTAATTTGATAGCTCCTCCTCTATATGTGGTCACCACTACCACAATGGATAAAGATAAAGGTGTAGAAAAGCTTTACGAAGCGTTAAATGGGATCGAAGTTTCCATCAAAAATGCTGGCGGAATATTCATAATTCAAGCCGAGGTTAGCTTTGAATTTCGTATTTGTTCATCGATTTCAATGATTATTTGTTTTCAGCCTAAAGTGGTGACAGATTTGGACGAAGCAGAGTTGGCTAAGAAACTCGAACAACTGGATAGAGAAAACGAAGAAGTTCCTGGAGATGACGACGAGGAGGACAATGAAGATAACGAGGAGGCAGAAGATAACGAAGGCGAAGCCAATAACGTCGAGTCGCATAATGACGGCGCACAAACTGGAGAAACTGGAGAAGTGGTGGATGGCATATAGTTTTTATTTTAATAAAATCTTTTCTAATTTAAATAAAGGCGATCATAAAAAGCAATGTTTGTTTAATTTATTAAACTTTAAACTCTGTTGACTCGATTCGTTCAACAGGTGCCGCAGTTTGAAAGACAGGTAAGTCGGGACAAGTTTTCTTTTTTAATGTTTCAGGTAGTAGTCAGACAGGTTTAGACATTACAGTGAAGGCAAGTTTGTGTCTCGCGAGTCCGATCTAAGCTTTTCTACATTATTTACAAATGTTGGTTCAATGGTGTGCTTTAATGGAGAACGTTATACAAAATAACTAAAGGGCCATTTTAGGCCAATTTTGCTTCATATTCTCATTTACCAAAGTTTATGTTAAATGGTGGCAATTTTGTTGTGCATCGGTTTGATAGCCGTCTATTGCGGTACATCCAGACGAGCAGCGAGTAAATTGATGCTGAATTTGTTCAACAATCAACTAATAAAGAGATGGTCAATAGCTTTATTGGTTGCGGTCAATTTGCTCTCTGGACTTCAGGCGCTTCAAGTCGGACACACAAAGGGTACCTCACATACCTTTTCACATAATTATTACAAAATTAGTTCACAGAGTATTTTGCATTATTTTAGGGGAAAATTTCATTTATCCTTAGTTTGTAGTAACGCGAGTTCGCAGTAATGATTTCTATCCTACTTTGAGTATTACGCTCACTAATTTGATGTATTATATTCACACTCGTTAAAAAAATAGTAGCTTAATATATAGGTTTGAATAAACAAAGCGTGATTGATTTTTGTTGAGCTATTATTGTTTGCTTTTTAAAGCTTGAAAACAATAGATCTCTACAATTGACATCTATTGTTAGTGAACGAATCGATACGTAAATATCGATACGATATATATAAGTATAAATATTGTAATTAAATAAATTAAATATTAGAATTTCATGAACTTATTTGCTTAATTTTAAATAAATATTTCAGTTAATAAATCAAAAAAGTTTTACATAAGTTCTTAATTGTAATTAACATTCATATATTATTTTAAATGGAAAACATAATTAGTATAAATAAAGTGCAGAATATTAAAGTACAAAAGTGTATTAAAATATTATTGTTTATTTTTAAGTGCAGATTCAAACTATTTTTGTAAAAATTCATAATACATTATATTGTGCACTACTGTGTGATTGTTATAAAATAATAAAAATAATCTGCTAATCATAAAAGAATGATAATGATAGGCACTTATATAAATAAACACTAAAGAAAGTTTGTATCAATATTAATAAATTGTATTTAACAGCCGTTTTACGCGCCTATAGTTTTAGTTTGATTTCCGCCAAAAGAGTTGGTAAATAATAAAAAACAGGTTTTTATGTTTAGCCAAATATTATTGCTTCGGCATATATGGTCAGGAACTGCAAAATAGTGTGCTTACTGTAACAGGTCGTTGAACAAAAATAAAATTTCACATTTAATATTGAATAGCAATACAATATTGCATAATGGACTCACAATAATGCAGTTATTATTATTATTATCATTGTTAAGACTACTTTTTCCACATTCCACCACTAGTTTATGCAATTCTTTTTATCTCTTTTCTTATTAGTTTTAAGATCTTCTGATAAATTAATAATTAAAGTTTTATAAGCAGATATATCATAGCATTGTTTGAATGCTATTCAAACATATTAAACATTTGTCTATTTTGAATATGAATTTTCCTTATATTTCTTATTGATATAATAGTAATTTGTGTGAACAAATTTAATATAAACATAGCTTTGATTAAATAATTAACATTAATGTAAATTTTTTATTTAGATTTATTTTTATTATTCAATTTATAAAATTATAAGACAATAAAACTAATAATTCTTATTTAGATTACACGTTGAGATTACTATTCATTTTTATTATATTCTTAATCAAAATTAATGCGAGTTAGAAACTAACTTTTACAAGCACTGCATGCTTTAAGAGCACTGAAAAATTATGCCAAACACATAATTACAGCAAAATTAATTATAGAACTGTTCTATAAATGTGGATTTTCATGCGGAAAATTTTATTGTATGGACAAAAACTGTTTTTTTTAAGCTAAGCCAAGGATAGTTTTTTTGCATTTTCTTCTGCGTATATGTTAGTCTCTTCTGTACAAATAAAGTTTATTATCTGCTAATATTGTTAATGTGGAAATTTTGCAAAAAAAAACTTATCTGATGTATTTGACAGATTCTGATCTTATTTGTTGCATTTAAGCTTTGTTTCAATATATTCTCAAAATGTAATACCAAAATATTTCACATCAAACAATCCTTCAGTCGGAAAATTTATAAGTTTGAAGTTAAAGTTGATTTAGTCATTGCGAGCTTTTAAAAGTATGCCCTTTGAAAACACGAAAGGTTATGCGTGTTTGCGCTTCTTATTCTGCATTGCATACCATTTAAAATTATTCGCAATTTGTTTTTATTTATTTCATGTTTTTATCTTATATATGATATGCAACTGTGGTTTTGTATAAAATTTTTTCTTTAAGACTGCTCACGAAAAAATTATTATTTTTCTCATAATAACTATGTTTTCATGACTTATTCTAATGATAGCTATTGAGGTCAAGGATTAAAGGATTCTCTTTATATAACATTTTAACCATCAATGCACACAAAAAGCGTGATTATTAACATTTTACTTATCCTTCAATTTAAGTCATAACTAAGTATACAATGCCATGAATTATCCGATTGTTTGAGTTCTTATGAGATCTCAACACAGCTTATTAGATAAATGAATAATACTAAGAGGCTATTAATACTTAACACTTTACTTGTGATACGCATTAATCGGCATACAATTGACTTAATGTTTTAGATGGCAAGTCGTGTCCACACCCACCCGTCCCTCTCTATTCGCAAGTTATTGTATCGGACGAGCAGAATCTAAGTTCAGGATCGACAGCGACGTACAAATGCGATGATGGGTATGAACTTTTCGGTTCATCGGTGAGAACCTGCACTCATGAAGCAAAGTGGTCTGAAGATCTGCCCTATTGTGGTAAGAATTATTGGCTGCAAGTCATGCAATATATTGTTTGACAATTTTGTGATTACTATCATTTTTATCGCAAACAATAAACCATTCAATGTATAATGAATTGATAAAGTTTAACTAACTGTAACGCGCGTAACTCTGATTGTTGAAAATCTTTGGCGCATAGCTGTGAACGTGGCGTATGGCAAACCGACAAACCAGTCGAGCACTATTCGTGGCGGAGAGTCGCGAAACGCCAACGACGGCGACACCAGTACTTTCCACGACAACAAGTACTGCAGCGAAACGAAGGTGGAGAACTCTCCGTGGTGGCAGGTCGACCTCCTCCAACCCTACCACATCCAGGTGGTGCGGGTGGTCACTCGCGCCTGTTGCGGTCACCAGCCGTTGCACGACCTGGAGATTCGCGTCGGCAACAGTTCGACCGTTTCGGGCAACCGCTTGTGCGCCTGGTATCCCGGAACTCTCGGTACAGCGCTATTGATCGCTGATTAGATCATTGCAATCTTACAATCTTATAATCTTATATGCTTAACATGTGAATATCTCTTTTTAATTAAGACGATGGGATTAGCAAAGACCTTCCTTGTGCTGTTCCCGTAACAGGAAGATATGTTTACATTCAAATGGTTGGCATTGAAGGATCTCTATCGCTCTGTGAAGTTTTTGTATTCACTACCAAAGGTATGCGTTACACAAAACAAAAATTTGCATTTATGAAAGACAGAAAAGAAACAATTGTCATATTAAAAGATTAGTGAGTTTAGCTATTGTTACAAATGAGTTGTTGTTTGCATTGTTATGAAACAAAGAGTTCTCACCGGACCGATGTGGCAATCAGATGGAGTATCAACAATTGACAAGCTTTAACCAAACTTGTTATGAGTTTCAAACACAACGTGGGGGATCTTTCGCTGACGCCGAGACGTATTGCAAAGCCAGAGGCGGTTTAGTTGTGAACTCAGTGATGGACGTCACTCATAACTTTTTGTTTTACGAGTTGGAGAGAATCAAAAGCAAGCTCAAGTCGAAATTGGTTTGGCTCGGAGCGCGTCGAGATGTGAATCACCACAACGGACCCAGCTTTCACCGCTCCAGAGCATCGATTTGGCATTGGGTTAATGGCCTGCCTGTTACTCACTTTCTTTGGGCTGAAGACCAGCCAAACAATTATAATGGACAGCAAAATTGTATAGTGCTTGACGGAGGAAGAAAGTGGCTCTGGAATGATGTGACGTGTGGTAAGTCTTTTCATGTCATTTTCATATCTATTCAAAGACAAGTTTTAAATTGTTGCTTACTATAGAAATTATTTGACGTGTGTATGACTTTGATTGTTGCAAATTTTTGATTTAATATAGACTTAGACTATTTGCCTTGGATTTGTCAATACACTCCTTCGAACTGCGGAAGTCCTGACAAAAAAGAAAACTCCACAATAGTGGAGCGCGATTATCGCGTCGGAAAAGTAATCACTTATCAGTGTCCTGTTGGCAATCGATTAGATGGAAGTATGTATAGGAGTTGTCAAAACAATGGCTTCTGGAGTGACTCTGCGCCCACTTGTGCTTATGTGAACTGCGGCGCACTGCCAAACATCACGAACGGACGCGTCCAGTTTGTCAATCAGTTTGAAACCACTTTCAATGCCACCGCCAAATATTTGTGTGATGAAAATTACACACTCGTTGGAAACCTGACTCGAGTATGTCTGGGAAACGGAAGCTGGAGTGGCACTGAACCTAAATGTCTGTACAGCTGGTGTCCTGTGTTATCATACATACCAAATGGAGCGATCAATATAACCAATCGTACGGAAAATGGATTCGCCACTTATACCTGTCATAAGGGACACAGACTTGTTGGAAATGAAACGCGAAAGTGTAATCTCGGAGGAAAGTGGACCGACGACGAACCTGTTTGCAAATGTAATGACTGCCTGTCAAACTGAACCGTTTTGATCCTAACATTGATTACTTTGATTTGCCTTATTTTAGTTATCGATTGTGGCTTACCGTCAGAATTGAGAAGCGGTAGATTTAGGTTACTAAACGGCACCACTTTTTATTCAAGTTTCGTCAAATACGAGTGCGATCAAAATTATACTTTAATTGGTAATGAAACGCGTAATTGCACCGAACATGCGAGTTGGAGTGGCATTGAGCCAACCTGTAAACGTACGTATCATAACTGTATCATACCTGTATCTGAGCTGCTAATTAGTGAGATAACTGTCTGATGCAAACTTAATTTGCAAGTAACTCACAACTCGTGTTTATTCTAGTTATTGACTGCGGAAAGCCTAAAACAGCCGCAGGCGTCAAGCTTTTAAGCGATTCCTATGCTGTCCATTCGGTGGCAGAATTTCAGTGTGAATTGGGTCACAGAATGACCGAAGGCGACAACAAACGCGTTTGCGGTCTCAATGGAAAGTGGGACGGAATTGCACCGATCTGTAAATGTGCGTCGCTTAACAATTATCACTTATCGCGATTAAACATGCTTAAAATAGTTTGTCAACAATTGTATGCTAAACAGTATTGTCTCTTAATTATTAGATGTTGAATGCGGTAGAGTTCAAACCATACTGAAGGGAGAAGTAATTTATGTCAACTCAACAACTTATTTGGGAAGTCAATTAACATATTCGTGTAGCACAGGCTACAGACTGGTCGGAACTAAAACTCGCGTCTGCACTGATGAGGGTCGATGGTCTGCAAGCACTCCGAAATGCGAAGGTTAGTCAATCAATTTCAAACAGATCAATGTTATCAAGTATTTCAACATCATTTCGTATTCAACGTTTCTCATAGAAATTCGTTGCGTTTCGCCAGAAGTTCCGAAAAATTCTTCAGTTGTTTACAGCGGAAACGACAGGTCAACAAGCGATTCATTCAAAGTGGGTTCAAGCGTTCAGTATCGCTGCTCTCTCGGGCACATTGTTCAGGGACAGTCACTCAGAACATGCGAGACCATTGGGCTGTGGAGCGGCGCGCCTCCCATTTGCGTCTGTAAGTGAACCAAGTTTTGTTTGTTTGTTAGATTTTGTTTGAGACGCTCATTGCTTGAATCGCAATAGACATCGATTGTGGGCTTCCGTTTCCGATGGCTCACGGAAAGTGGTTACTCACTAGTAATACAACCTATTATGGAAGTACTGTGGAGTACGAGTGCAACCGTAACTTTAAACTGAACGGTCCCGGAAGAAGGATATGTTTAGAGAACGGCACGTGGAGTAGTGTTTCGCCGCTTTGCGATGGTATTTCTCCACTTCAACTCTTATTTATTCAACTTATTAAATATTGAATACATGTTTAAATAGTTGTAACGTGTGAAAAGCCAGAAACTAAAGACGACAAAACTATCGTAGAAGTGACAAGTTTTTCGGTTGGAGGCAAATCCACTTATGCTTGCATTCATGGCTTTGAACTTATCGGTGACGACACCCGAATTTGTCAATCCAATGGCGAATGGAGTAATGAAATTGCATTTTGCAGGCGTGAGTCTTTCAGTTTTAATAAATTTTGCACTTTATTAATAGAAAATTATATCAAATCAACAAAATAAAATAATTATGAAGTTTAAAATGTAATGAGAAATATATTTAACGTTCTGTAAATTAAATGGTAAACTTCCTGTTTAATTATCTTATTTTGAGCAAATCATAAAAGTTTGGCCGTTAAGACATAGGCTTTGCTACTTTTGCTATGGTATAGAATAATTCAAAGAACAGAAAATTTTAATAACTATCATAATAATAATAACGATTTAATAATAGTAAAGATGTTTCACTTTAAAAATACTTAATTTAAATATGATTTTATTACATATAATTAGTGAAAAGTGAAATAACGTTATTTTATTCTTTATTATTTTTTTGTTTGTTTTTT
>JAQIYA010000924.1:0-15773 GCA_034699355.1 Microtritia minima | reverse complement strand
GAAAAAATTTAAAACAAACTACTATTAATCAATATTTTACTTCTATTTGATATATTTTTACTAATAAAACTTAAATTGAAATATTTGTTTTTTGTTGTTTTCGATTATAGCAACTTTTTCAAATCACAAATGAGTTGCTATAATCGAATATTTACTGTATATGTTATACTCTTCATTAACAAAGAGTAACTATTAATTAAATACATAAAGCTCGAACGTAGTGAGCGCTTAATTAAGTAACACACGAATGAAATAAGCTCATAATAGTGTTCAATCTTGTTTTTTGTTATTTTTTAAATACACAACAGAGAACGCTGAGCCGATTCGAGCATTAAATCGCGTCATTCAAAGTTCGCATACTTAAACAACTGAGCTCTGCTATGCTTAATATACAAAGATTGTTCATTTTATATCTTACATAAATAATAATATAATTAATATTTATTTGAATAATGTTTTAACATTAAATTTTTTAAAAAAATAATTTAAATAATAAGCATATTAACAGCATATAAAAAATGAATTAAATTATTATATATACATTAGAAGTTATAAATAAATTTGTGGAACTTTAATAAATTAATGCTACAAATAATTATATTTAATATTTAATAATCAAATATAAATTGTATTTTTACATTATCGTTATTTTGAACGATTAAATTATCATTTAAGAATATATAAGCTTCTGTTTTTTCAAGAAATTTTTAAAAAATTAGTTTTTGCGCATAAATTATTTAGGATTTGATTTAATTGATAAATAAATGAAATGCCAAACGCCTAAATTTAAACTTATCTAAGTTTTAGGTTTGCTAAGAATTGACAAATGGCTTAATATTTGCCATCAATTTTGTGACTTTCAACAGAATTAAAAACAAAATTTTTGTTAGCACTTTTGTAAACAATAAAAATTTTAAAATTTATTGCATACATTGTTTTCTTTAATAGCAACTGTTTTTTGGTGATAACAAAATTGAATACTATAAGAACACTGTTTAACTATAACATTATTATTACATATACTGTAAATATATATAGCTATTATGCTGTAAGAACTTAGATGATAAAAATTTGATGTTTTTTTGCTCAAAACACAGTAAACATAAACCACTTTAACAAAGAGAGCTGTAAATCATTTACAGTTGGAACGATTTTTAAGTGAAAAACTTTCTTGATTTGTCTCAATTGAAAGCTTCCCCGTATCAGACAAACGCTTTCTTCTTATTTGGCCATTTTCTCGTTTAATTTGATTTTTTCGCTGAAGACGTGACACTTTCACAAATTTATAGTTCGCTTTCTTTTACTTAGGGTCTCATCTAATTTCCAGATCACAAAACTTGAAGGTAATATTGATAATGGTTCTTATTTTTTGCTAGTTTTTCAACATCACATCAAAAGACTTTATGATTGCGATAGTGCTCTCAATGATGATGACGGCTAATGCTTTTCGATGCTGCAGCCAATCTTCATGATTATTATCTCTGCAAAAAACTTTATATGCCTTTCTATGGCTTCATCTTCTTTTTTTAACTGCTCTTCGTTTTATACGCCTATAATAGCGATCGGAGAGAAGAAATGTTGAATTTGATGTCAAATCATCTCAAGTCAATTTGTGTGCGATCAATGATGCACTTCTGCTGCAAGTCTGCCATTCATCGGCGCCGCTCGTATTATTATGTGACTTACGCCACTGTGCTCATCATTTTCTGCTTATTGGTGATCGCATGGATGATGATTCTCACACAGTTGTCCGCCAATTTCGATGATAACAAATTGTCGCAAACTGTCTCAATTGACTCAAATCCCGGTATGTTTGATATTTGAAAGAAACCACAATAAAGATTATTTTACAGCTATTACACGTTAATACTATTTTTGTTGCCGTCAAATAAATTTTGACGACACATTCTTGTGTTAAATCAAACACAAGTTCAATTCTTCGAAAACATTTTATATTTTGCTTTCTATTTATTTTTTAAGCTCACCAAATCGAGACAAACAATGTTTTGTTGGCTCACCTCTTATTATTATTTTTCATAGTATAATAAAATAAAACGTAATTTAAATTAAAATATATCGGTTTTATTCTTTTGGCTGATTTCTATTTTGGCAGCTTAAGTAATGCCCATTTGTCTGAATCCTCGAACCATAAATACATTCGTTAATACTATATATATATATATGTATATACATATATATAAATATATATGTATATATAAATATAATATGTTTAACATTTTTAACTTTAGTTAATATTTTGCTAAATTATTCTAACTCACAGCGTTTTTTGGTTTTGTCAGATTTAAAAGTAATTTTTCAAAAAAATATTTACGCTAATCTTCCAGCTTGACATCAATACAGTAAAATGCAAATACTGAAAAATTTGTAATGTTAGCTTCGCTACCAATAGTTTTTCTTTAAAAAATAGACCACATTTATGTTGTTTTGTATACTATTATGATATTCTTTCGTCATAAGCATAGCCATCGATTTTATGATCAAGACTGTTGGAATTCGGGAATTTCGGAATTTTGTTCTTACGATAATTCATAGATAACTTCGACAATCAAGATATATTTAACTAATCATATATTAATAACTAAAATAAAAAATTAAATTTTCCCAAAATTTGTAGTAATTTTTCTATATCTCAAGAGTTGAAAGTTTTTCCGAATAATGTTTGTTATTCTGTGTTTTTTTTAAGTTTTTTCAATTTTATATAATTAATATTCAAATATTTTAAATAACTGAATAATAATAATTGATTGTAATTATAGCATTAATTTTGCTTTATTTCATTTGCCACTAACAGGTTATTCAGTTATGCAATAGGTATTTATAAATCAAACAAATAGTTGTTAGAATCTATATATCCGATTGAGATAAAACAGATGAACTAAATAAATGAGATATAATTTAATTTAATCTAATATAATCTAATAAAATCTAATAAACTAAAGTTAAAATTAGTTTCTCAGTTTTATTTATGCTACAAAATGATAAAACATGTTAAATTATGTGCATTTCCTTAAATATAAGGTATATAATTATTTCAAATATCAGTAAAAAATAATAATAATAATAAATATGCAATTGATTTACAACATTATGGTAAAATGATTATTTACTTAATATGTGAAATATTAATAAAATTTACTAAAATATATGGTTTGCTTCGTATAAAACAATATACATATTTTCTGAAGAGTTCCCAAATTAAGCCATTATCTCTCAAATCCCGCCCGAATTGTTTCACGAATTCTGATAGACCTGCTTATGATAACTATAGTTTAGCTGCAAAACGATACGTAACTTGTGATGAATAACTTTTATTTGAGTCATATTTTTATACGAACATATAATAAATCAACATTAATGATTGATTACGGTATTAAATTCTTTCCGAATTCCTCACTTCTGATTACTTTTATGAAAAATACTTACAATGGTAGCCATAATCATATTTTGATAATTTTTGTGTAATTCATTTATTTATTTATATTGTCTCTTATAAAACAATGCATGTTTTCTATGACTAAAATTTTTGTCACGTAAACTTTTTACGTAATATAAATTGTTTGTTCATCTATAAAACAAAATTGTTCAAAACAGAAATAATGCTTATTATGATAGGAAAGCATTAGAATATTAAACTAATATTAACTCGTGCAGCACAAGCATGTAAAGCAAAGTTTATAAGCATTTATGGCTTTGGCTTTTAAATATTATTTATTTTACATTTGAATTTTTAAATAGATTTTTAGCATCAATATTTTTTTAGATCTTAAAATAATCGCACATTTGTTTTATGTGTAATGGTTTACTGTATTAAATTTTTAACATAGTTCTCATTTACATGAGATATCAAATAATCTCATTTAATATAGAAAACCTACCGTTAGAGTGTCTGCACTTACTATATTTATATTTACTATTTCGGTTATACTATGGTATGGTTTATCAATTAAGTTATTTTGGTTTACAGCATTCATGACTCTTGACTTAAATTTATATACTTTACAGTACATTAGATTTTTAGTATTTTTATTTGCAAAGAATATATTATTTTGTTTAATGATAACTACTTTATAAAATCAAGTAAAATATAATATTAGATATTCGAGTTTATGGCTATTCTTAATTAAAATGCGCAAAATTTAATTTTATTTATGTTTAAAATTTTTAAAAATATATTTATGTATTTGAATTTCTTTTACAAAATTTTATATTTAATTATTTTTATATACAGATTTACATAATTCTAAATTTGCTGAATAACATGTTATTATTTATAAAAACGATTAGATATAGAGATTATTTAGAAATCAGTTTTTTTATTGGTAACATTTATTTAACCATAAATTTTTGATGAAAAACAGGGCAAATAAAATCATCAGCGAATTACTTAATGTCAGACTTAGTTGAGTCGTATCGCTCAGAAATAGCTCGACTCCAGACAGAGATCGAAGAGTTGAAAAAGAGCCAACAAAAGTGTTCATCGCTGGTGAGACACGTGGGGAAACAAGTGGATCACATACGACGTGGTGGCGCGCTCTCCATGGCTAACGAGTACGAAGTGATGCCATTCACGCACTTCACGTTCACTCGCATATATCCGTCTTCGTTAGCGTTGGGCAAACGGGTGGTCGAAAAGCCGATCGGCGCTAAAAGAAAAGAAATTATTGACATACTCAGCGAGGCGTTGAAATTGCTGTCGCATTTCAACCGCACAGTCGACGACTTCATCGAAGGCATGTACGCAAGCGATCCCCTCATCGGCACACAGTATCACCTATTCTTCCGCACCGCAAAGCGAGGCCCGTCTTCCGCCAAATTCTACCATAAAGTAACACTCGTTCGTCCTTTCGCTCCCTCGAGGATAGTCAGTAACGAAATTATTTCCACTCAAAGAGAAGTCATTAATTTGATTCTGCCTATAAGTCAACACCGTTTAGAACATTTAACGCAGTTCTTGGATAATATTCAACGATTAGCGAAACACGAATCGGGAAGACTTAAGCTATTTATAGTATACTTCGGCGATATATTAAAGCTAAAGAGCTATTGCTGTGACCAATTCTCTCCAAATTCAATTTGGCTGAACATCACCAATGATTTGGGAGCAAAGAAATCCAATAACTTTAATGCCACCACGAAATTATCAAATTTAATATCCATTAAGATAATACACGTAACAAATAATACATTTCACTTTTCTCGTGCCAAAGCCCTGCATTTGGGCGCAGAGATGTGTTGCAAGAATTCTTCGTTACTATTTTTCTGTGATGTCGATCTATTATTTACTACGAAATTCTTGGAGCGCTGCCGTCTTAATGCCTCGAAAGGCAAGAAAGTGTATTACCCTATACTGTTCAGTCTGTATAACCCGACCTATTCTCGAATTCACGTTCCGAACATGAGTGACGATTCAATTTCTCCAAACCTATCAAACCTAATCTCATCTCAGGCCGGATTCTGGCGAGACTTCGGTTTCGGCATGACTTGTCAGTACAAACTCGACTTCTCCTCTGTGGGCGGCTTTAGTGAATATCTTCAATCAAATAGTGACTACAAAATTAACGAATCAAACCGATTATCTCAGTTACTAACGCCGTCCAAACTATCTTCCGGATGGGGAGGCGAAGATGTATTGCTCTATCGTAGGCATCTTCAACATCCAAACCTATCAGTCATCAGAGCCATCGATCCCGGAATATTCCACATTTGGCACCAAAAGAATTGCGATTCACAGTCACTGACGAGCGAACAGTATTCCTCGTGTGTGTCCACCCGAGCCCTGAACGAGGCCTCGCACTCGCAAATGGCTCAGCATCTCATGCTAATGAAATTGCAGCAAATCAAGTCTTCCAATTAATTTGTTTATTTTTTAATTATTTATATTTGATTCGGTTTTATAAGATTTTATTTCAATTGTATTTGTTATTATTTAAAAATATTCTAACGCATGAAATATAAATTAGACATTCTTCTCGTACTGCCATTTGATGTATTCTTTTATACTATTGAAGTTATTTATTTTTCATTTACATCCCAATATTTTTATACATTATATATTTGAATAATTCAAATAAATTTTTAAATAAATAATTTGATTAAAGCATAGAATTAAATGCAAAAATATATCTGTTAAATATGAATATACATTATTTCTCATTCTTTTAATTTAGGGCAATGTATGTATAATTATTTATATATACCTTAATATCGATAGCTTCAATAGTAAATGATGAATATTAATATTGGTAATTAACAAAATGTTATAGTTATTGTGATATTTATTTAAATTTTTTAAGTTGTAAGAATTTTACTAAAAAATGTTATAAAATACATTTATATTTAATTTATTTGAGTTGAAATGCAATGACAACGATATATTTTGTTTCTTATTGTAATATAATATGCTATTTAATATTCTGCTTGATATGTCTTGTATTTTAGTTATTATTTTTAAAATTTTTATTTAAGACAAAATAAAAAATTAGTTTTACTAATTTAAGTAAATTTTAAATTAAACAAATTTAGTTAATTGTAAATTATTTAATTAATTTAATTATTTAATCTTATATTATATAATATGTTATATTAATATATATAAAGATTTAAAAATAATAGTTTTTAAAATTTTAACACAGCATTTAATGGATCGATAAATTTTTATAACTATATAAAACTGAAGTTATACTTACATATGTTTATCAATATTATCAATATTTTCAATAATTTTTCGAAACATTGTTGCAGAAAACAAAATTAGACATAAGATTATATAAAAACTTACTTAATATTATAGTAAAATTAGTTTTACTATAATATTAAGTAAGTATACCTTATAAAGTGAATAACAAATGGTAAATTTCGGTTTCAAAATTTTTAATTTTAGTTTTAAGAGTTGTTTAGAAAGTTTAGTGTAGTTTATTATTATTTATACTCAAACAACAAAATTTCAGTTCATACAACAAAAGCTGATATTTGAAGCCGACAAAAAAACATAACTCATACCCATGTAAATAAAATTTATACTTAAAAATGGTTGTACTCGTAACTATGAAATAGGTTTTAACCAAAATGTCAGTTTTTTAATTATGAAACACATAGACTCATACTCAGCTCATCTTTGATTAATATTAAACTAAGGCTTAAAACTTTTAATATAAGTTTATATTCATCTTATAATCTCTAAAATTTATATCAATTTAAAATAATTTGTTCATAATCTTAAACAAATCTTTTTCATTTTAAAATAAAAGTATAGGATAAGAATGCACAACATTTTAAATTAGAGATTTTAAGATTAATGATAGCCTTTATTTGAGAAACAAAGCATAGCTAGAAAAGCTAATGATGACGATTATATCAATATCAATACAAGTATAATATCATATTTGTTGTTCATATAAACAAATGAAATTTATAAGACAAGGAATGCAAAGCAATAGAATAGTATAAGAAAGCTATAGATTAGAGAAATGAGGTAATAAATTGACTGCATTCTAACTGTCTTTCTAACTGTCTTCTTAAGCTTTTAGAGCTTATGTGTTTGTTAGATGCAGACACAATAGCTATTTGATGCACACCACTTGGAGACACTCTCTAGCCATTAATGAAGAGTTGGTGCAGCACTTGACCCATTTGTTACCATTAATTGATTACCACTTCTGGTCAGTGACAGCTTAGTGAACAGCAATCGTAAAATTGATTTTTGCGGTCGTTTTGTTGAGCTTAATTCATTTGAGCACAATATGAGATGAAATTCTGGCATCAAATCACTAGTTCTGCTCTTTTATTATTTCCATATCGATTGCGCTCAAATTATACATTACGAATATAACTATATATTTTTATTCACTTAAAACAGACTGTCTCTGTTTTTTACATTGAATAAGTTGAATATATTCATATAATAAAAAATCGTTTGTTGAATTTGCTTTTAATTACATATATATTTTTCAAGTCCGGATAATGTATATTGATTTTGATCAATTAAATAGAGTTTATTATTTAATTCCAAAAATGTGAACAATTAAAATAAGTATAACATAACATAACATTTCGTAATAACAATTTCCTATTGTCAACTCTTTTCGACGCCAAGCATAATACATAATATTAAAACTCATTATAATTAGAGGCATCGTTTTAGCAAATTTGTGCAAATGCTAACAAAGGTATTAATAGTAAACAACATATCTATTATCGGGTCTATGTTTAGCCTGTATCTCTTCTTATAAATCCAATATCTAAAGAATAAATATTTATTATTATTAAATTTAGTAACATTTTATAAGTAAAGCATAGTACAGATAATACTAGTAGCTGTGATACTTCATTGAATTTATAAGAAGTCACTGACTAAGTCTTCGAAAATGTTTTAAAATACTCTTTTTAACAATAATTTAATATTAACTTACATTATACACACTTTAGTCAAAATATATTGGATTCTATGTCTAACGTATAGAACATGGCTTTTGAAAAAATATATCTGAAAATTGCATTTTAAAGGCCACTTGCTTTCTCTTTATTTTATAGGAGAGTTTTATAGAATTCTTTTTAAATAATTTTATAGAATTTGTAGCATTAGTGGGGATAAGCCTATTCAAACTCTATGCTGAGCCACTTTCTGCAAAGTGAGACAATATATTTTCAAACTTAATTTACTACTAAAATAATACAAAAATAATGTCAAAATCATCGAATCTAGACATTACAGCCATGGACCGGAAAAAGGGTATACCCGGATGTAATTAAAGAAGAATTTAATTTAAACTGAAAAATTTGAAAAGGATTTAATAGATTTACGTCAATATAAATTTATTCCGCAATTTATTACTGAAATGGAAAATACACTAATGTACTAAAATTAAATCATATAAAAGTTTTGCAATAATTGAAGAAATCAACAAACATTTTAAATGAACTCTAAATGACATTTATTGACCCTTTTTCCGGTCTCTGATTCCGAGGTCTTGTTTATCTATGTATTTATACTATTAATTAGAGAAAGATTAGGACTTTGATTATAAAATTTAATCATTCTGCTAATAAGATGATTTAGGCTTACCATTTATCATTTAAGATCACTTAATAATTAACTCTGCGCGCAAAAACTTTTATTATACAGTCTTTAGTGGTTTATTAATGAAGCACTACTCTATTTAGTAAGTTTCTCCAAGCCTTTAACGTCTAAGCAATGCTAATTTAAAGTCACAAATAAAGTAAGTTTATCCTAATTTATATTAATTAAATTATCTTAATTATAAGGTATACATAGTAAGTTCTAACACATTCAAGATAGATATTATTTAATTTTGTGAATTCATTAATCTGTTATTTAATCTAAAAGAATTAAAATTTGTGATATTTTGTAATTAAGACAAAACATAAGTTTGGATAAAACTTTATAAATAGAATTGTCAATCAATAACTGTTAAGAACAAAGTTTGAGTGTAATTTTAAAGTTTGTATAATTTAAATTAATAATAATAGATGGGGTACTAAGAGTCAGACATAAATGAAATGAAATGAAATTATTCGTAAAATCAGACAAACAAATAAATTTGAAATACTGAGCATTTTTCAAAATAAAATTCATTTATTGGTAAAACTAAATATAAAATTATGGGCAAAGTGTGATATTAACAAAATAGAATTCATTTCTTAGTGAAATGAAATATATTAAAAATATATTTTGATTTTTTTTATCTGTTAGCTCTCGTTATGGGGTAAATCACACGTAAGCACATACTCTACAAAGTTATCGTCTCTGATTTGCATTTTTTAAACTTTCTATTATATTCATGTAAAGAGTATGTGATATTCTATATAATATGTTTAAGAAGTAAATTTTATTGTTTGACATTCTTCAACAGTGACCATATTTGTCGATTAATTTTCTATAAAAAATAATGCGTTCATATTGACTGTATAATTATATTATTTATCATTGAGTTTATGTTAATTATTACATTGTTTTCTATGAAACAAAATTCCGTTCTTAGAAAAATGTTTACAATGCACAGGTGTTTATACTAACGGGGTTTTAAATGTACTACATTTAAAATGTATAGCTTCTAACTTAAGATAAATTAATATTTTTAAGTTAAAAAAAATTCTGGTCTAACTGTAATTCTGGATTGACACTGACCTGACACTGACCTGTTCACTGCGATCAACTCGAATATTGAACAGTTCAGGAGAATCTAAACGGTTGGCCAACATATATACAGTACTCCGTTCGAGGAGAACAATGATTAACTGTTGAGTTCAAATCGTTGACAGTTAATAATCTCATTCAGTGATTCATATTTTATTTAATTTTCATTAAAATGAAATTGTATTGAATATTTTGTATTTATATGTCTATAAATCTTGCGTATATTTTTAATAGATTGCTTATTAGAAATATTAAGATTATTCACAGCAATATTTCTCATCAACAATGGTTTACTATAGTTTACTGAACACATATTTGGCAACTAATACTGGCCAACTGGTATAACTTATAACTTATACAAGTATAAGGCATGATTGACGCAAAAAAAAAGTGTAGCAATTGTGAACTATTTAGCCTGAAAGGTGACCTTCTTCTTCAATAAGGATGTCATCTTAATTATATAAAGGAGAATTCTTGCTATCAAATTAGATTATGTCACACCACATAATCGTATATAAAGCAAGAAACATGAGTATTAAAATCTGTTAATTTTATTTTATTAAAATAATACATCAAAATAGAATTATCATTATTTAGAATTTTAATACAAGATTTAAGAAACATAATTAAACGTTTGCTAATATGATAATACTATATATAAGAAAATACAATTGAATATATTTAATTATTATAAAATAAAGTTTTTAAAATTACAGAAGAAAAAAACTTTTGGAAATGGAAAAGTGGACATTTAATAACATTTGATTGTCGACAATTAAAATGACCTCAACTCTATTATGAAGCAAATCATCTCTTATTGAATTATATAATCTCTTATATACTTATTATTTGTTGAAAATAATTTCTAAGCAATTAAATAAATTTACAGTAAGTTTAAAATTATATTTTTTAAATTAATTTACTTGAATGCTTGGATAATACTTTTATTTGATTGAGATTATCATTTGTAAAAAATTTTCTTTTATAATAAAAAATTAGGAGAAAATAAACAATAAATAAATTGATGATTGGCTGGTGTGACAAATTTTGTAAACATTCGCTCACATCTTTCAGTTTCTTTTAATTGCAATTTGTTAGCTATATTAAGGCCCGCTTCCGATGAGTCGAGCGTAAAATATGCCAAAATATTTGAGTTTTCAAAATTGCATTCTCCGACCAAATCGGCGATTAATGTTTCGGCAATCAAATCGTTGTCCGCATATACAGGTCCTATCATATGATTATTGCTCGGAAATGGTCGCATACAACCAAATCCCACAACAATATCATTATTGATCGCAACATGCGTTCTATAATCGGCATTAGTTAATGATATTTGCAAAACTTTTTCTCTGCTAAACGTGTGAACGTTAGTGTCATACTCGAGAATTTGTTTAAACAATTCATTATTACTTTCGACATCATCGCATTTAAGGCGCATAACTGTAATGTCATTATTTCTATGAAGTTTGTCGAGACCTGTAGGTCTCCCTTCGAACACAACCATAGATCTTCCTTCGATCACTTTAAAGCCGGCCTTATTGTGGTACACATCAAACATGTCCGGAATGGCCGCGAGACCGCAATTTCTATCGCCGACGTGTTTCATACAGCAATTAAACAAATTCAAGCCAATGCCTTGATTGTGATATTCTTTAAGAACCGCATATAAGCCCACAAAAGCTGAGCCCTCAATAACTGGAGCACAACAAACTCCTATTATTTTACCTAAATTTTTAAGATTTAAATATAGTGGATATTATCAATAATAAATAAATAAACAAAGTGTAGAAATTATCGAATACTAATTAATCATATAAATTATTTTTTCTTCGTTATCTTTTATTTTACTGCAATACATTTTGATAAAGTTTGAATAACCAATTAATGTAAATTAATACTATAATTTCCATCACTACACTATACAATTTAAATGTTGCCCTCCCTTACAAAACAGACAAAAGTCCATCTCATTAGGTCTTAAAAATTAATTAATTAATCAAAATTAATTAATCAAATCAATTAACAATTTGCAAATATATAATATATAATTATATATTATAAGTCAATTATTAATCAATGATAGTAAGTTCTAAATTACAAACAAAATATTTTATAACTATTCATTTGTAAGTAATGTAAATATATATAAAAATTAATTAATTCATACCATCTTTATGACTGACAGCTACATAAAACGCTTGCGGATCACACTCTAGAAATGCCTCCACAGTGGCAGCGCTTTCGTAGAGTCCATAAGAATCAAATATTGTTAAGGCATCGCTTATATCATCTTTAGTCATAACACGTATGATGTAATTTGGTTTGCATACGGAATCCATTTGGGATTAAAATAAACACGTTTTAAATATACTGATAGATGCAATAATAACCTTTAAAATAATTCGTAGACTACGCCAAAATAATTTTAAAATAGTCAATATTTATAACTAGTAGTAAAGAATATTGAGAAACAACTATATTGTGATCATATTTAACAGATTATGATTATTATGATATTAATATAGAAAAAACAATGTTTTCACAGACGAGCTCACTCTTCGTCTGTTAGTGTGTGTTTGCAAAGAGAGTACGAGTTTCAGAGATGGTGACCTCGATAGCGATTTTCGAAATTAGACATTCACTTATAGTGTGATAACAAACATAATATCATCATTTTTAGTCTTTACTTCCTTCAAAAGCGAATTCTTATTTTTGTATTTGCAAACAATAATAATTTAAACATAATTTATAATAAATTTCTTAAATTTATAAAAAAAAAGCAAGAAAAAGCGATTAATATAAAATATTTTATTATTAATTCATATAAAATTAAAATCAAAAGTTTTGTTAAATAATATTATTTGAATACTCTATTACTTAAATAATCAATAAAGTTTTTGCAAACACTCAAACGTAATTTATTGTATTGCTATTGCAAAACATATACACCGAACTAAACTTCGTATCGAATGGTTTATACAACAATACATATTAGTTTATAGATTTATTTCGCGAGTGTGTGCAGAAACAACAATAATAAGTTATATACACAATATATTTTTACAAAAAATTAGCTAAAGTTTATCTAAGATAGCTTTGATAAATTCAATAATGTCATTGAATTACAGGTATCTTTTACAAAACAAATTATAAGATTTTTCATAAAACTATAGATTTTGCATATTAATGTTACATATATGTTACATATATCTGTTTGAAATCTCTTGATTCTTAAACAAAATGTATGTACTTCTTATGAAAAGTTAATTTTTTGCTATGTTGCAGCTTATGTATTGTGTATGTATTGCTATATTTTTTATTTGTTTGCACGCTATTTAGTTTGTAATTTTTTAGATTTTTAGAGAGTTAGTAAAATCTAAGATTTAACTTTTATAAATTTTTCATTTAAAGTTATACAAACTTATATTGATAGTGATAAATTAGATAATTTGTTTAAATAATTTTAAATGCCATTAATTTTTTATTAAGCAAAGTTTTTATAAATCCGTAAACTTATACTTTTTAATTGTTTATAGAATTAAATCTTTATGATTTAATTAATCAATAAAAATACGAATTACACTTTTTAGAGATGATATTTCGAGAGATATATTTGTTAGTTGAAGCAATTTTTAGCTCAGATTTTTTTAAAAATATTTTAAAAACTGGCTAAAGTTTGAGAATTTTTTAATTGGCTTATTTTTGATTTTTTCCATTTTTTATTTTTTGATTTCCACTTAAAATTAATTAACATAATTTTCTTGTATATTATTTATGATAGAGTTATATAAACTAATGAAACTTGTTTAAGAAGAACTTTAAAATATTTTTATATTTTCTTTAATTTACATAAGTTCATACAAGTGGTGATCATATGAGCATCAGATCGTATTAGTGATCATTTACTTAATTCACTCTATCTGTGATACAAATGCCAAAAAACATATCAGAGCTATAAAAAGCTCGAAATTATCGAATATGCTTGTGATTATGAATCTGAAAGTGATGTTCAAACTTCAATGCATGAACATTTTTGTGAATTATTTGAAAATTTTAAAATTGAATGTTAGCAGGAGTTCAATGGATTTGATTAAAATATTAAAATTATTGATTTGTATTTTCCTAAGCGCTAAATAAAATTAATCTTTGAATAAGACGCACTCAATTTATTCTTAGAAAGTTAACTTTTATCTTTAGGTAAGATCGTCTTATCTGTCAGAACTTAGGGTAATAAACAATTATCAATAATTTTATTTTTATCATTTTAGCAAAAAAGAATTCAGATTAACCATTAAATTGATTAGAATGATCATGATTATGATCAAAAACATTTAATTAACTCTCAATCAAATTTTACTGTTTAATTAAAGATTTATTTTGTGAGTCTAAATAATATTGATTGTAATTTATTGTAATTCAATGATCTAACACTTTATGTTTAAGAATATTCTGTCACACGAGAAAATTGAAATTAATTCCGAACAAAGCGTTCGGTTATTCCACTCAAACAATAAAGAAAACATGATATCGTTGGCACAAACTTTGACTTAGCATATGCTTGACGTAAACTTAATCGCAGTTTTCTTAGTTTTGAATAATAAACAATCTCGAAGTGCCAAAATAGATTCATTTCGAGAAGTTGGCAACCATTTATAAAGAAAGTATTTGCATCTTTAATCTGTTTTTAAAAAATTTTGTTTTACAAGATGTTTCATATCTTTAATTCTGAGAATTGATGATCATTTTCAAAGTAATGCTTTGGATTTATATCAAATAAAACAACTGACATCTTATGAGCCAAAGTCATCTTATTATCGTATTATTTAAAATCAAAATTTCAAAATTTTCACATTATTTGTCAGTTTAATTTATTTGATTAACTTAATAATGTAAAGTCATAGAAGTTAAATATTGATACATTTCTAGTAAACTTAACATTCTTACTATATTACTATATTACTACTTTGATATTTAAAAAATATCAAAATAATAAGCCAACAGTGATGAAACGCTCAAACATTTCAAACTTTCTATTAACTCTCGGCTCTTTATTTAATGAGCAAAGTAATTATCATTAGCGAGTGTTTAAACAAATTATAGTCTAGGGTTAAAACAAAGCGTAGTATTATAATACTTAAAATATTAATTTTGTTTTTTTACAAAATAACTTTAATAACTTTAATAAACTCGATGAGTTTCGGCT
Organism: Microtritia minima; assembly: GCA_034699355.1. NCBI lineage: Eukaryota > Metazoa > Arthropoda > Arachnida > Sarcoptiformes > Euphthiracaridae > Microtritia > Microtritia minima. The sequence continues at coordinate 393 of JAQIYA010000924.1, read as the reverse complement.
TACAAGTTCTCGTTAGTAAAATTTATTAACGCTAACCACTCGAATGTTTGCCATCACATCGATGAAGATAAGTGTTATACAATGATATCAATTGAATATAACAATACTCTCCAGTATTGTATTTATTCGTAAAAGGAAAGTATTGAATATTTAGCTTTTAAAGAATATATTTATTCCCTTTATTACAAATTTATATCAAAACATTGATAGAGTGACAAAATTTAGAATTATATTTTGTTTTAATTTAATAATTCAATAGAGACACTATTAAACTACACAAATAGCAAAACTCTTAGAAAACCTACGCATAACTAAGGATCTAACAGTTGCTTGAAATCATAATAAAGTTAAACAAAAGCTTCTCTTGTTTTTGAAATAATGCCATCTTTAGAT
>JAQIYA010000923.1:0-15792 GCA_034699355.1 Microtritia minima | reverse complement strand
GATTTTATCAGTGCTGAGTGTTTTCAAATAATAAAACTCGCGAATAAGCACTAACTTGTCATTGAAACAAAATAGAGTAATCGTAACTAAAATTATAAATGAAAAGTAATGAAGAAATTGTCATTATCTATGAACGAGTCATATCATTGTTAGCCTTGACGAGTAACTGTTGTTCAAGATATTGTACATCTATTTAGATTTACAATCACTAATTACTTTTAACTTCACGTTAATCAAAACAAGAGAATGACTTAAGCCTGAAATATATAAATTTTATGAAATGTTTTTATTCTAAATATTTAAATTTTAAAAAATATATAAATACTAATACTATTAGTATAATACAGATTAGACATAGTCTTAGAGGTTAATCTACACTCAATTACTCGTTACCTTCAATAAAATATTGTATAAAATATTAAACAATTTCAAAATATTGTTAAATCTCGAGCTTTTTAATACTAAATTTTATCTGAAATGTTATTTATATTTTGATATGTCATAAGTTATTAAAGTATAAATATTTATAAATATTTACAATAATTGACGATATTATGATACAGCAAAACATTGAAGAATGATGTAATATAAAGAAACTATTTCTTTAATTTTCATTTTTTACTAATAAGTTTTGTGCATATAATTATGTATATTAGTTTTTAGCTGATTTTGTTTTGCAAAAGTAAGCTATGGATTTGAGATGTTTGTCTGTTTGTCTGTCTGACATCTCCAATGATAAGACAGAAATAAGACAGAAAGAAATGGCTGTCAAAATTTAGTATCTATTTTAGTTGACTTATTTGACGCAAATGATGTTTTTGACGCACATTAAGGGTAGAATTTGTTTTAGAGTTTTCTGAAACAAAGTATTGTTAGTGAAATAATTAAATTTTAAAATCCTATTTAATAAAGTCAACGATATTTTGTACGAACAATCATATTGTCTAAAATAGTTTATTAAATAAAGTATATGTTAAAAAAGGTTTATTCTATAAAATTATATAATATAAAATAAATAATAAATTAGAATTTCAAGATATTTGTAATCATAATTTATTACTGTGTAATCAAAATCAGATCAATATAATGGTCATTCTTGTATTGTATTCGTATTTTTTAAATTTTTTTAGACAAATGCTAAATTGAACATAGCTTTTAGCTAACTTTAGACTTCTCAATAAATAAAGATTTCAATTCTTGTTTTCAATTTTAATATAAATAATAATTGGCTAACAATGAATTTTTATCCGTTATTCCAAGAGAAACATTTAGAGAAACATAAAGCTTTCTTCATGTTTCGCTAACAATACCTTCTGAAGCCTATCCCACCGTAGAAAGAAAGACACGTGTCCGTCAAAATAATTTGCTAACTTACACGTGTTAGCAATCAATAAAGTAAACAAACAACAAGTGTTAAAAAGTTGCTCAAATATTCAATTAAATGTACATCTAATGCACGAACAATTTTGTTTTGTCAACCAAACGCTCGCTTCACTCGAGTATTAATACGAATTTAATTTTGTGTAACAAAACAGTTATTAACTTCTGAAAACAAGTGGCAAATTATTTAAGCAAACGTGACTCACTTAAAAATTAAGTAATGTTTGTGCCATCTTTGAAGTCTAAATTGTACTAAAATTAGTACAAACCCTAAGTTTCCGTACATAAGCCGACTATGCATAAGTCAAAGCATAGTCGGAAATTTAGGTTATATAATATTCATGAGTCATGGATATTATATATGGACTCATAAGTATGTGTACCCCCATTCCATATGTATTTGTGACCAGCATATGGTTCTAAAGGTGCCGTAAGGGATAGACGTGGTCGGGGGTGTGGCAGTTCAGGAGGCGCCGAAAAATGGTGAGTAACCATGTCGTGTGATATGTCTTTGAACTCAGTTCGACTTATTGAGGGGGTCTCAGGTCGTGGCTGACCCGAAGGGGAGGGTCAATATTAGGAGGTGTGCTCATATAGTGTGTCACATTACTGTCTGAATCGATTCAGGGTGTCTCGAGTTAAGGGGGACCTAAGGCTAAGGTGGTCTTGGTTTGGAGGGGTTTAAGGTTAATGAGGTGTCTTGAACTCATTAAATTCACAAAACAAATATCAAATTTTTAAAATTAAAAAATGCCAAATTTCTGAAATGAACTAAAAACTAAATAGTAAAATAATAATTTAATAATCAATAAATAAATTTTTTTAAATGTAAGTATAGGTTTAAGCAAATTATAGGTTATTGATTGCAAATATGTGATGTGTTTTCAATCAAATCAATTACATTTCAAGGATGAATTAACGTTATGTAGAAAATGATCGATAATATTGAATGATATGAAGTTATTTCCTTTAGTGGAACGCATCAAATACTTTGATTTTGTTTTGTTGAAAATTTTTTAAAACACTTATTAAAAAAAGATAAAACATCTGAATTTAAATTTCTTAATTTTTAATCTATATCTTTAGAGCATTTACTTTGATTTGCAAAAATTGATAAAACAGTGTTTAATTTTATTTGTAGTTAATTTGATTTTAATAATAATGACAGTGAAACATGTTTCTGATATTATCGGGAATTTCGGCAAATGGCAGCTAAATATTGCGGCATTTTATTTCATTTTCTACATTCTTTCGCCGTTCAATAACTTCGGAATAACATTTCACGCGCCAAAAATCAATTATTGGTGCAACAATTACGACAATAATGATGTAAATATTTTTTGTATTCAAATAAAATCTTTAAAATAAAACTTTTGAAATTATGAGATTACAAACTAAAACCCATTTACACTGTGCATAAAATTACAGTAAAATCAATTATGTCCAAATCATATCCTTTAAGGCCCGCCAGAATTTGAATTTGAATATTGAAATATTGAATAATTTGTCACATTTATGTATATTTTATAAATAACTACTGTACACAACATAATAGGTTATCTAAATTATTTAAAAGCCATAATATTTTCTACAATTTTTAAATTAAATCATAGTTAAGTTTTATATAAACAATTCGTCAAAATTTAAATATAAATATTATTAAACTAAAACGATTACAGACTATTCATTACATCTATAATAATGGCAATAATTCATCAATTATTTGCGATAAATGTGTGAAATGGGAATTCGATAATAGCTATAAATCCACAATTATATCTGAGGTAAATATAAATTGTAATTTTAATAAGAGTAACATTAATTTTCTTCAAATTAATTTCTAGTGGAACTTAATTTGCGACAAATCATGGTTACCATCATTTTCTCAATCATGCTATCAATTAGGATATGTAGTCAATGGTCTGCTATTGGGTTATCTGTCCGACAGGTTTGGCAGACTTCCAGTTTTATGGCTCGCTGTTATTATCGAAATCAGTGGAGGACTGTCTCTTATATTTTCCCAATCAATTATTCAGTACATTATTGCGCGCTTTTTTCTCGGACTCGGAGACAGCGGTCGCGGAGTTTGTCTATATTTGCTTATACTCGAGACTGTATGCCAAATCTAGTTATAAATTATAATTTAATGATTTAACATACGAAGCAAATTAAAAGGTTGGTACCAAATATCGTTCAGACATTGCAATGTCAGTTAGTTTTGGTTGGATTATTGGGTATATTTTGCTTCCTCTGATGGCATACCTTCTTAGAGATTTTCGATATTTGCAAATGTTTCCAACAGCTAGTGCTATACTATTGATGACTCTCTGGTTGTGGTCAATTCCAGAGTCTCCGCGCTGGCAATTGACACATAATAAGGTGGACAAAGCGAAAGCAGCCATTTTAAGGGCATCGAAAATCAATAATAAATCAATTAACGGCGTGATTGAAAAATTATCTCAATTAAAAAGAAACACTGAATCGGTAAGAATAAAAAATACAAATTTCATATAGAAATTGTATCGAAAGTTAAATAAATAATTTTCATGTAAATAATATTTAATTATAAAAATTAATTATTATGAATTATACAATTAATGATAGACCAAGAAATTTCTTAATAATATGCTATTTTATTTTTATTTATCTTTATAAAAATCTTTGTTAAGGTGGAAACATTTATTTTTATTGCAGAAAACTTTATTAATGTTTACAATGTTTTTAATGTTTCTTAATCGATAAAGATTTTATATTTAATTTTTATTAATTGTTTTAAATTATTTTATCAAATCTCATTAAGAGGCACAATTTTTAGTATAATTAGTTTGTGGATATTTTTAATAGTTATTATTTTACCACATTATATAACTCTACTTTATGGCAACAAGTATTTTATTTATATAAGGTTAATTCACTAAATTTGATCAATAAATACACTCTAAAATTTGCATAAAATATTATTTTAATTTTGAAATTTTATTTAATTTATACTACGTTTTCTATCCTAAATTTCTACTTTATAAATCATAAACCAAAAATCGCTCTCTCCCTCCCCCATACTAAAGAGAAATATAAGTATCACACAAAATAGATATCATGTTAGTACACATTTTTGACGACAATGATGTTTATTTGTTGGACATAAGTATGGCCATTAAAAGTTGTCAAATATATATATATATATATAATAAATCTATTATTATAGCGAAGCATTGTTAAAGTAAAAGTCTAATAATAGTGTTTCCGTGCAATTTTTTGATAATAACTTAATATATATATATACTTTATAAACTTACGATCGTTAGAATGAAAACTTAAATTGGGAGCAAACGAGAGCTTACAAACGAGCGCTTTGATAGACATAGAAGAAAATTGTCCGTCCATTTGATATACCATTTAGTTTTCTCAATTTAAAATTTTTACTATACACAGGATCAATACAGAGATAATGGCTCAAAGAATAGTACTTTATTGGATTTAATAGTTAAAAAGCAAATAAGAAAATATACGCTTATATTTTGGTTTTCGTTTGCGGTGAACGCGTTTATCTATCACGGAGTATCGCTAAATATCGGTCAAATTGGCGGCAATTTGTTTGTTAACTTTGCTTTGGCCGGTGTCGTCGAAATACCCAGCATTTTACTTAACTTATTCGGTTTGCGATACTTTGGTCGCCGAAAGTTTACGGTGGCGACCATGTTATTGGCATCGGTCGCCAACATAATGATTGCCTGCATTATTGCCATCAATAATCACTCGAATGACTATCTGGTGATTCGCATGACATTAGCAATGATAGGAAAGCTTTTCATATTTAGCTCATTCAACGCTATTTACATACACGCCGGAGAATTATTTCCCACTGTTATGCGACACACGGCTGTCGGCTCGTGCTCTATAGCCGCTAGAATTGGCTCCGTTTTGGCGCCATTTGTCAAAGAGTTTGTAAGTCTGTATTAAATTGTTTTCAATGATGTGTAAAGTCGTAACATTTTTTAAGAGTGAAAGATATCATTTTGGCATATCTATGGCAATGTTTGCGTTATTATCGTTAATGGCCTCCATTTTAACTTTATTTTTACCCGAAACGAAGGGAAGAGAATTACCGGATAATATTAATGAATTAGAAAATTACGAAATGGAAAAATTGAAAATTGATAATAATGAAGATAATGATTAAAATTATTGATTCATATTGAGATTAAATTTGTAAAATTTACTATTATAAAGTATTTGGTAAAAATCTTTGTAAATTATATTTACAAAATAAATAGAAATTAATATATGTAAGTTTATAACTTGTTTTATATGGTCTTAAATTATTTATTTTTAAAAACTATATAACTCAAGAAAATACCGGATAATAACTATTAGAAAAATTGACAATAATTTGGTTTTAAGTAATGTTTGATAAAAGACTGTGTCTGTGCCAGAGTATCACTCAAACTATAATTAAAAGCCAGATTTTTAAACTGATTTGGTAAATGCCAAGTAAGAAATACGCGTAATAAATTTATTTTACTTTTATATAAATATATACATTTATATAACTGTTATATATCTGTATTTTTTTCATACGTTTTATTTTTCTATTAATAAAACACTTAAAAATTGTTATAAAAATTGATATTTCGCACATTAAAACTAAGACATATTAAAATAATCTAATCTTAATTGAAATAAGATATAAAATAAAATTTATTATTCAAACAGCAGCAAAAAATAATAATAATTGGAAAATGTGTTTGATTTGTTTAGAGTATTAGTTCAATTTAGTCTTTAGTAGAACTTATTTTAAAAACAATCTCCAACTATGTCTTTGAGGTTAATTATTTGCATTTTAGGCACTTATGGCTGCGCATTGATATTCTTCCATAGGGCTGGTCTTAGTGTGGCCATAGTGGCTATGGTTAAGCCAACTAACATTACGATTGATGGCTCCGACTCTTGTTTGCCAGATCATCATAATTCGACCGAAACTGTCGGAAAGGGTTCTTTCGAATGGAGTGAATCACTGCAGGAATGGATAGTTTTTTCTATAAAATTTTCCTAAAAATTATCTACGATTTCAATCATTTCAGGGCATAATTTTAGGCGCTAATTATTATTGTTACATAATAATGCCAATAATATCTGGTCGAATAACGGAAAGGTTTGGCGCCAAATGGTTGACCGCTGTTTGCGTGTTCACGCCGGCCATACTCTCAGCTCTAACGCCTATAGCGGCCGATTATAACGTGGGACTCGTGATTGCGATTCGGGTCTTAATGGGAGGCTTTCACGCCTGCATATACTCGTCACTGTTTTCGCTGTTCTCCCATTGGTTCCCAAAGTCAGAGCGAACGACTGCCATCGCGGCGCTCGCTTTCGGCGGAAATCTCGGCTCAACTTTAGCCTTTCCTCTGTCCGGTTATTTATGCGAACATGGATTCTCGGGCGGCTGGCCGTCGGTGTTCTACGTCATTGCTTTGCTGCACATTCCGTGGCTCTTCGGGTGGTTATACTTTGTGGACGATTCGCCTGTTTTGAGTCGAAGAATATCGGACACGGAGTTTCAGTTTATTAAGAGTAATATTGATTCGTACGGCGAACCGTCGGTATTCATTATTAATTACTCCTTTTTTCTAAACTAAAGAATTTTATGCTTAAAATATTTTTTCTGATTTGGTGTTTATAATAATTTATATCTCAAAAGAAACACAAAACTCAATGTAAAAATTAATTTCTTTATTAATTACTATTTAATAAAACAGAAAACTTCAGGCGCGCCGTGGAATCGTATACTGAGCTCGAGAGTGGTTTGGGCGGCAATCATTGCGAAGATGGCGGGCTATTGGGGCGACTTCTTAATGATGGCCAAAATGCCAGCTTTTCTCGATTCCGTGTTCGGAATTCCTCTGTTGGCCAACGGCTTATTCAACGCGTTGTCTCAGTTGGCGATCTGCTTAGCAATGCTGACGAGTGGACCGCTTTCCACACTAATTCACACCAAATCTAATCTCTCGAAAACACGAGTCAGAAAAATATTTCAAGAGTTGTCGCTATTCGGTACAGCGCTCTGTATCGGATTAGTGACGGTCATGGGATGTGATTCATCGGCGGTCATAACGCTGTTAGTGATATCGATGATGTCGTACGGTCTGACCACCGGAGGCGAGTGGCCAATAGTGGCCGAGTTCGCGCCCGACTTTTCCGGCACTATATTCGGAATCGCAAACGTGTTCGGAATGTGCACCGCTTTTATCGCGCCATACATTGTCGGCGTTTTGCTCGATAATCAAGTAAGACTTTAGAGATTAATTGCGGGTTTACTTATATAGAGTTTGCATAATAGTCGGGAAGCCGTTCGCAGTGGAATATAGTGTTTTACATAACGGTTGCCATTTGTGTGATCGGAATTGTTGTGTTCGAGTTGTGGGCGTCCGCTGAGCCACAAGAATGGGGTGTCATTTCAAAGAGCGAACACATTTCCAACAGTGATAGCAACGATAAATGTGCACCAAATAATAATTCTGTCGAATCTAATAAAATAAAATTTTGAATTTAAACATAAATACTCTGTAAGTCATAGTCGTAATTATGGTCTGATAAGACTATAATTTTTTATTTTAATTGATTTAATTATTATTGTTGATAACATCTTTTTAAAATTCATTAAATTTCTTATTAAATATATTGCAATTGTAATACATTTGTAGTAACACATAGTAACCCAATTATTAAAATTAAGATTTGAATTGATCTTCACTGTCAATGTCTATCTCAAAACTGCCACTTTAATTACCAAATATAAACGCATCTTATCTTTTTAATAATAAAAACATTTTATTAAATGCTTAATTGCTGGTGTAATAACCCAAACAATTTAATAAAGTCCACACTAAACATCTAATGCTCAAATAATTTCTAAATTTTCAAGTCAGTCATTTAATTACAAGTAATGACACTTAGAATAATCATCGCCTTATTAGGCACATACGCGTGTGCGCTCATTTTCGCCAATAGGGCGGGTATGAGTGTGGCCATCGTTTCGATGACAGTTCGCGCCAATGCGTCGAATACAGTCGATGTTAGCACGTGTCGGACCGGCAATCACACGTCAAACGACGACACCGATGACGGAAAATATTATTGGAGCGAATCATTACAAGTCAGTTCGCCTCAAATATTTATCTCAATTCAAATTTCAAAAACTTGACTCCAACTTAGGGCGTCGTATTGGGCGCAGGATATTATATGTATTTGTTCACTTCAACAATGGCCGGAAGATTTGCGGACAAGTTTGGCGCCAAATGGTTTTTAGCCGTTGTGGTGTTCGCGCCATCAATTTTTTCCGCTCTGACTCCAATCGCCGCCTCGTACCACATATGGCTAGTGATTGTTGTCCGCACCATAATCGGCGCGTGTCACGGCTGCGTCTACGCCGCCCTCTTTGCACTGTACGCCCATTGGTTTCCGAGCAGCGAAAGGCCCACAGCTATCGCTGGTCTATCATTCGGCGCACTGCTCGGCAGTATAATTACTTTTCCTGCGGCCGGTTATCTGTGCGAATATGGTTTCGCTGACGGATGGCCATCGGTTTTCTATGTGATCTCTTTGGCTCACGTGCCGTGGATTTTGGCGTGGATTTACTTTGTGGACGACAAGCCTAGTGAGAGTAAGAGGATATCGATAAAAGAGCTCAATTATATTCACAATAAAATCGATACCACGAGCATCTCAAAGGTATTTCACATTCATTCAACATCAATATCTATGTAAAATTTACAGAATTGTTTTGAATTTATAATTTTGATAATAACATGCTATCAAAAATTAAATAATTTAAAAAATTTTAATGCCAATCAATATAATGATTGAAAATATAACAAAATTGTTTATAGAGATCGACATCCGCTCCATGGAAGGCAATCTTAACATCGAAACCGGTTTGGGCTTCAATTTGGGCGAAAATCTTGTCGGGTTGGGGTCTGAACTTAATGATGTCGAAAATGCCATCTTATTTGGACACAGTGTTCGGCATTTCAATACTAGACAATGGATTTTACAACGCCATGATTACTCTGGCGATGGGCGTCACTGTTCTGTGCGGTGGACCGCTGTCGGCGCTCGTCATCGCCAAAACCAATTTGTCGAAAACTCGAATCAGGAAGATATTCGAGGACATCGCGCTTTTGGGTCCCGCCGTTTGCTTTGCTTTAATTCCGACGATGGGCTGCGATTCAACCGCTGTTATTATTTTATTAATACTGGCGATGTTATTGTTTGGATTAAACACTGGCGGCGAGTATCCCATTGTGTCTGAATTGGCGCCAGATTTAGCGGGAACGGTGTTCGGAGTGGTGGCCACCGTCTCTATTATACCTGCTTTTGTCACGCCTTATGTGGTGGGAGTGATGTTAGACGGAAAAGTGAGTTGATATTCGTGCTTATCTGTTGGCATTCAAAACAGATAAAATTAATATGTTTTTTATTTGAAAGCCCGGCGATAAGTCTCCGTGGAATTTAGTTTTTTACATAACAGTTGCGTTATATTTGATTGCCGTTATTATATTTGAATTGTGGGCTTCGGCCGAACCACAGCCGTGGGGTGTCATTGAAGATCAAACGGAGGAGAATAACAAGAATAAAACTAATAATGAAATTAATAGTAACAGTACTATTAAAATTAAATGATATCATTAAATGGTGTAACTATAATTATTTTTTTAAATAAAATGTGTTCATTTGATTGAATCAAATCATAATTTACAAATATTTATAACTAAACTTGTAATGTAGAAATATTACGATAACACAGAAATTATATAATTCAATCAATTTTGTAAATATCATTAAAAGTTATATAATTAAGTCCAGAAAAGTTTATTTATTGATACTTATCGAAGTAAGTTAGAATCAAATAATTTTCTTTAAAAATTAGGTCATAGGAAGTATGCAATTATCAAAGTTTGATTAATCATAATACCTATTATTATTAATAGGTATACATATATTGATTACCAATTTATCATTCATTACTATTTAATTTATTGTTCATTTTGTGCAAATATATAAAACAATTTTAAAGCAAATTATTTCTTAAAATCAAGCATAAAAACAATTATAATTGAAACAAGATTGGTATACATTATGAGCAACTTATCCAACTTTAAGGACATTTTGTTGAATAAAAGTGTAATAAAGTGGCAGTAATTAAATTGATAAGTCATTTTCACTCTTTTAGACGGACAGACAAACATTTCGAGTCCATAAGCCAATAGTCTGATGTAAAAATACAATATTAGTCATTTCATTGTAATTAAATGATTTTATATTTAGCACTGCATCAGAAATAGGAAATTTTATTGAAAAATTATATACTGTGTCAGTAATTAAATAATGAAATTCAATTGTATTAATTCACTCAAGAATTGAATTTTGCACAAAGTTTTCATCGAGGAAACAACCAATTTTGTATAAAAAGCTTGTCTCTCAATAACAATATCATTATTTTATTAAATTTGCACATTTATTAAAGTAATTAAATCAAAACTAAAGCTAAAGTTTCCATAAACTTGTATAAGCTTTTAATATATTTGTTTGAATCAAACCTCTACAGTGTGTTAGCTATGAAACATTTAGTCGGTTTTGTGCTATTATTCGCATTGATCTGTAAGTAATATTTTTATTAATTTTACATCATTTACAACTATATTTAATATTAAAATTGATTTATAATTTAATATTAAAATTATGGCAGCCATTCAGTCATATGCAAAACCACAGTATCAGTCAAGAGAGCAGTTGATAAAAGGTGGTGACGATCTGGTCAAACGAGCGCTCGGCGTTGTGGACAAGTTGAAGGCCGACAACAAAACGAAAGACGCGAATCACGTGAAGCACGAGGCGGACGATATCGCAGCCATGACTAAGGAGATCAACACCACCGACGACGACGAGAAGCGTAAACGATTGGAGGAAAGACTTTACGAGGAGATTAAGCAGTTCTCAGCAGAATTGGATAAGTTTGAGCAGAAGAGGAATAAGAGACAGGCGCCACTTCCGCCACCACAACAAATGCCGGCAATGGTCAACAAAGAGGTGTTGATTACGCGCGCAGAAGACTCGCTTAGGAAAGCAGTTCCGATGCTTCAGAAGCTAAAGTCGGCGAACAAGATTCGAGAGGCAGAGCGTATCGAAGACAGGGCTGAAGATATTGCGGAAATAGCGAGAAAAGTGAGCGAAACCGATATCAACGATCAGGAGAGACTCCAAAAGTTAGCGCGAAAACTGAGCGAACACGAGACGAAGCTGAACAGAGACATGACCAGATTCAGTAACGCCACTCTTACCGTCTGATTAACCAGTTATTGATTGTATAAATTATCAATAATAAGCTCTCTTTTGACTGCATTTTAATTTATTCAGAAAACATAAAATTAACTTTATTGAATCGATTCAATATACTGTATTAATTATGAAATAAATTTTTGGGTGAATTGGCGGTATTGATTGAAATCTATAAATCTATATCTTTAATAGTTGGCATTGATTCTTGGAGATGCAAGACTAATTTTAATGCTAAACATTTATGCGTAAATTAATATTTCAAGTTTAATTTAATATACTAGCTATTTAGACAACATAATTGCGAATTTTAATTTAGCGTTGATTAGAAGAAAAGTGGAAAATTTTTATAAACAGCATCTCAGGCTTATATATGCATCTTCGCAACGGACACAATTGTGTGATGATATACAGATTCGCTGTATATAAACCTAGTAATTTAAATTATTTAAAATTTGAAATATAAATAAAATATTTGTATTTTGCAGTGTTTTATAAAAGAATGTTTACATCTTGTATTTTATGATATTATACGCGATAAATATTAAGTGTCTTATCATTTGTTTTAATATATTCAATAACACTCAACTTCATAAAAAATCATTTCAGTTACTTAAAATCTTCTTATCGTTTGCCGTTATTTCCATTGAAATAGATGTATATAAATAGATTATATTATTTCTGCAGGTATTATTAATTGGTTTAATTTGATTAAATAGTAATTTAAAATAAATTCTTTAAGTTCTTGAATGGTAAACAATGAATTTTTTCAAATTAACAAAAATATTATTTTTGAATGCAATATTGGGCTCAATCGAGAGCACACTTTATCCTAAAGATTCTGAAACTCGAGAAACTAAAACATTGGACGGGGTCTGGAATTTCCGAATCATAGCGAACGGTGTCGATCAGAATATCGGTTTCGCAGAGAAATGGTATTCAAAACCTCTTAAATCGGTATCTATTAATTTTTATTTTTAAATAATTATAATTTTACACTTATGTTAAGAAACTAAAATTATACTCTCACTTATATCTATTCAAAATGAAAACCTATACATTAGTCAGGAAAAGTAATAGGAATGCCAGTGCCGTCCAGCTATCAAGACATCGTTCAAGACAGAGAGACTATGGATTACTGGGGTTACGCCTGGTATGACTACCAGTTTATGGCACCCAAGTCTTGGTTCGAAAGCGGCCGAAAATCTCTAATCAGATTTTCAAGCGTACGACAAGACGCCATAGTCTACCTGAACGGCATCAACATAGTCAACCACACCGGAGGTAATTTGCCATTCGAGGCAGACATCACAGCCGTCCTGAAGGCCAACGTGCAGAACCTGATAACAGTGGTGGTCAATAACGTGCTCTCCGACGACACCATTCCTCAGGGATCGATAGTTTACGAAAAAGACAGCACACAGTTTCCGAAAGGCTTTACCGAAACCGATCAGCACTTCGACTTTTTCAACTACGCTGGTATTGACCGACACGTGCATCTCTATAACGTACCCGAAACTTATATCGAAGACATCATTATAGTAACCGCTATCAAGTCGGACACCACTACCGGAGTTATCAACTACTCTGTTAAGGCTAATCAGGATAATCCTCAACTCAAGTGTTTACTCGAGGTGTACGACGATATGGGAGTACTCGTGAAGAGTCAGACGTCAACACTCAATACTACTATTGAGATACCGAATGCTAATCTTTGGTGGCCGTACACTATGAACAAAGCTGTAGAAGTTGCCGGTTATCAGTACACTCTCAAGTTCTCGTTAATGAGTGGGACCGAGAGAATTGATTCTTATAGTATTAAGGCAGGCATCAGAACCGTTTCGGTAACGCCCACACAGTTTCTTATTAACGGCAAACCGTTTTATTTTCGTGGTTTTGGTAAACATGAAGATTCTAATGTAAGCCATAGATTTAAGTAAATTTTATGATATTCGTAAAATTTTAATTAATTTATTATTTTGTTATCACCCATATTTAAAAATTCAGCAAAATTATTCTTACACGTGTATAAGACATTTTTGAACATTTTCCTGAAGCTCGAACACTTGTTTATATTAAAACACTATAAAATGTGATTCTCCTATGTGTTGGCATTGGTTATGGGATAATGCAAATGTAGTTACGCGTTGTTTCTCAAATAACAATTTTATATTCACAATTTAAAATAACACTTTACACTGATATTAACAATTTAAACTAATCACAGCCACTGAGTAACAATAAACTGACAAAATCATTGAAAAAATGTTTGCGAAAAGGCATGTTATTGAGACTATCACAAGTTTTTCTACGAAACCTATTTTGTTTACACCTGATATTGAGTGACAACACTAAGGAGAATCACTCTTTACTATATACAGTATATTTACTAATAAATTGAAGGTAAAATATTTTAGTTTGTTTAAATTACAATCTATCACTTTTAAAGTTGTAAGATGTATCTCGGTTCGCTATATCTCGAGTACTCATTGATATACTTGTATACTTGTATATAAACAGGAGAATAGAAAATAGTCTAAATTTAAAAATAAAACTGTTGCAAAAAATAAGTCAAAGATATTGTTGCGACAATTTATAAATATTATTTTTTTATTTTCAAATATATTGTCATAACTCGATCACATTAAACAAGACTGACCATTATTAGCTCGTATTAGCAATATTTTAATTACAGTATTTAAAGCATGCATTTACTTCTATTGGATGTTATTTGTATATGTGTGCGCTTACGTATGCTTTTAATATTCGATAGTACTTTTAATAATAATATTCAGTAATATTTTGATAACTGATACTCAACCATACAAATAATAATTTAGATTTATAGATACTTAAAACCATTTTTATTGATTAATACTCAACTTATATTTGTCTTTAGAAACTAAAGTGTCTATAAAAATATATTTAAAATAATTGACTTCTTTTTTACTACATCGAGGGTGAGGTACAGACAGACAGTCATTTTAAAATCAACTAAAAGACAGCTACAAATGATAATTTTAACTATTTATTATAAGTAAAATAAATAATTCACTAGTTATCAATATTTATTATAGATTCGCGGCAAAGGCATTGATCTGCCACTCATAATCAAAGATTATAATCTAATCAAATGGTTGGGCGCGAACTCATTCCGCACTTCTCATTATCCATACTCAGAGGAAATGATGGACGAAGCAGACGGACAGGGAATTGTTGTGATCGACGAACTGCCGGCCACTGGACTGAACAACTTTAACGATCAGATGCTGAGACGACACCAGACAGTGCTCGCAGAACTGATCAGGCGTGACAAAAACAGGCCTTCAGTGGTGATGTGGTCAGTGGCCAACGAACCGGCCAGCGATCAAATGCCTGCCGAAAGCTATTTTAGTAAACTAATTGAATACGGAAAAGGTTTGGACGCGACGCGACCTTTTAGTGCCACATCAGACAAGTCTTACGATAAATGCCTTATGGCTAAGTCGTTGGACGTGCTTATGATAAACCGCTATTATGGCTGGTATATCGATCAGGGCTACACTTCGCCAATCGCTAAAAGAATGAAGTTTTATTTGGATAACTGGCGTAAAGCTCATAATAATAAGCCAATGTTGGTCTCGGAATACGGAGCCGACACTTCAACGGGTTTACACGATGTAAGCATTTAATAATTGTTTGTTAAATGTTTTAATTAAGTTAATAGTTCACACATTTTAAAATACACTTTTGTACTGTTAAGAAATATTCTGTGCTATGAAATAATAATAATTTAATTGATTTTATGCAATCATAAGACTCCGTCGCATATCTTCTCAGAAGATTTTCAGAGTGAGGTAATTATGGAGAATCACAAAGCTTTTGATGAAATGCGAAAAAATGATTATTTCGTTGGAGAATTGATATGGAATTTTGCCGATTTTAAGTGCAACAGAGGTATTGTTATAATTCATACAATATTATAATTTTAAACGATAATGTTGTTAACATAGCAATCAATCAAAACTGGGGAATATTGACGCGCGAACGGAAGCCGAAAGCATCGGCAAAAGTGATTCGCTGTCGATATTGGAAAATATCTGG
>JAQIYA010000922.1:0-15795 GCA_034699355.1 Microtritia minima | reverse complement strand
TGGAGTGAAATTTAAATAGATATAACAAGTTAGCAACTATTTTTAGTTTATTTTATGAATAAACTAAAATTTTTTTTAGTAAAATTTATACTAAAAAATTATTTTGTAAACAGTGAATTTTAACTCATTGCACTTATTTTGGGAATTTATAAATTAGTTTTAGGGATTAGGGAAAGAAAATCTAGAGATTCTCTACTTTCATGGGAGAAGAGATACGCACAGACAAACATACAGACAGTCAAATCCTTAAGCTTGCTTTTGCAAAACATTATCAGCTAAAATCTTAAAGTTTTCTATAATTTTACGTATATTTGAGATATTATAGAACATAGATATTAATTATGTTAAAAACATTATTTTACTTAAATAATATTAAAAATTATTAATATTTAAAAATATTAATTATTCATTATATACCGTAATTCACATTATATACACAAATTCACTTTTACCGCAGTCTTTATCAGACCTCATAAAAATGCGCTTTATTATTATTATTATCATTATTATTATTATTATTATTTGATTATTGTAAGTTAGCCTTGTATATAATTTAAACGCACATAAATTTGATTGATTATCTCATTTATTATTTCCCCTTTTTGGTCAGTCTAGAGCCACAATTTTTGCCTTATTATGTTAATTATATTAGCAATTCAAAGTTTATGAGTAACATTTTGATGACTGCAATCATTTACATGTTAAAGCTATGCTATATGTATTGTTGAACATTTTAGGGTTGAAAAATAAAATTAATTTGATGATTATTTGTCAAATATGATCTCCAAAGGCTTTTCAAATTAGGGTAAAAGCATGACAACTTACTTCGTAAGCTAATTTTCATATACTGCTTTTAAATTTAGTATTTAATAGTTTTTACGATTTACCTCAATAATTTTACTAAAACATTATTTGAAAAATATTTTGCATTTTTAGATTTTAATGCTAGAATCGAAATCGAAATTTTAATGCCATAAATTAATTTAAACATTTTATATTGAATGAAATATAATATTTATTATTAATTAATTAATTTATTTATTAGTTATCTTAGGAATTTTTAATTTTATTAAAACTTTTTCCATGTACTATATAAAAGTGTCTAATAGTTTGTTATATCAAAATTTCACAGTAATAACTATCTTATTCTAATTATCATTATAATTACAATATCCATGAGACGGTCTGTTTGTATGTATATGGTCTGGCCATGGACTCGATACTGGCCCGAGGTATCCACATGTCATATATGGTTGTGGTCGACATGGCCTGAAAGGCGCTATAGAGGGTCAAAGTGGATGGGGTGACCATGTCAGGACCATAACGGTTGATTCGAATGAATTGAGGGTATAGGGGGTGGAAGTTTATGTGGAATAAGTATTTAATAAGTCAGTTGATAAAACGGGATAAAACACTAGTAATTGTAAGCAAACTTATGTGCTCAAGCTTTAATCTTAGAGTTTGATGGAGAAACTTAGCTCAGCTAACGACAAATTTTATGGTATCTCGAGCTTGAAACTCAATTTATTCGGTTCAGTGTTCACTTAAAATTGGTGATTCATTCTTAAATGTATTATAATAACGTTAATAATTGTTGTCCAATATTTTATTTGAAATATTAAGTATAACTTTATATATAAAATTTTTAAATTTAATTTTAAAATAAATTTTAAATAATGTATTTAAATCAAAAGGGAACTCATATATAAAACTAGACGATGATATACAGTCAAAAGCTGTTACTAACTAGTTATATATAACTATTCTGTATAATAAAAAGTTACGCCACTGTTATCATACGAGAAACACATTTACGAAAGTAATAATTCATAAAAGAGTACAATTTGAAAGGTTACATAAACCATGCATCAAATAATGCTTCAGAATATACAATAAAAATATTTCGAAACAAAACATATCTTTCAAACTGTCTGTTTATCTCAAATTTGAAATGCGAATTCTTATAAACATTATAACATATTTTGTATTATTTACAGTGAATAAAAGGTTTCACTATTTTTTTATAGTTATTGTTTCTATTGTACAAATATGTCTCAATTGTAAAAATTGATATCTTTAAAAATGTAAATTAAGGTAAAATATTTAAAAATTAAGATCATATCAAATCTGGAATTAATGGTTTAATAAGTTAATATTTTATAATTCAGAAAAATATTTTTTAATTAAAGAAAGACAAATTTATTAAGATTTGTTGCTACTAATGATTCTATATTCTTAAATTCGCAATTTGACGAGTATAAGTTGCCAAATGTGTGTTTTGCGTAATGTTAAAGTTTTGTAGAAAGTGACTACAAATATTATTTAACAAATATTAACACTGCATGCAGTAGTCTTGTCCATAATAAGTTATTATAATAAAGAGTTGCAATATTAAAAAGTAATATTAAAACATTAAAAGCTTACATAACCTAAGAACACGTGTTTCCAAGTATTTTAACTTAAGTTAATATACGATTAAAATAATGAAAATAATGTAAAAATCAGCTCATAATAGTGGACAATTTTGTGTAATTTATCGATGTTTTTTAATTGACAGTTTTGAAGTTTTTAAATATATTTTAAAAAGGATTTGTCTTTTTAAACAATTTACTTAATTTGACTCAATCCCACTTCGAATCTTTTATTTTATTTTTAAGTATATTTCTTCATATAATGGCATTTTAACAACATTAAGTCTTTTCTTTTTAAAAATATAGTAATAAGCTATTTATTATCTTAGAGAAAATTTTCTAACTAAAAGATTACTGTATATCGAAGGTTTACCATCTTATTAATCATTTATTTATAATAAAAATATATCTACGTTCATATTGTACTAAGTATGTTAAGTTAGTTTGTTAAATATTACATTAGTATTTTTACTTATTTTTTTAAAACTTTTACTTATGTAATAAATAGACAGTAATAAAGTGTTGATAAAATTAAGTAAGATTTGACTATAAGATTTAAATATATAATGCAAATTTTAATTTGGGTCAAATTTGATTATTTAACAAGAATTATATGTTTATTTTTAGCCCTATAATTTCATAGAATTTTTAAATAATGTTCTCATATCATAAATGAAGAATACTATATACTACTTACATAATATATTATATATCTAGTTAAGTAAAGATATAATCGTCTGTATATTGTCTTAAGTACCTATTAAGTACAGATATACGATATACGTCTGTTTATCGCACGAAACTTTATGTTTTTTAATATGCAATCAAAATTTTTTATTTAATTGAATGAATATATATATGACCAAAATATTTCTATTTACAAAACTATCTTACAATTTTTAATGCTCTTGTTATAATAATCACTTAATATTAATGTCTTATAATAGTTTAGAAATGAAGCTGAATTTTAATATTGATATTCTCTAAACAATGAAAATATAAATCACTTATTTTCTAATAATTTTGAAGCTTTAAAGTACTATTTTTGACAACAACTCATTTGAGGATAAAGAAAACAATTTATTTTTATAAACTTCAATATTGTTTCTCTAATGTTGGCAATAAATTTTGTTTAAACTTTTTTTTGAGTTAATATCAGTAGCATTAAAGTGCCATTTGTGGTCACAATAATTTTTGCAATTCAAAAAATTTTATTTGATTTTTGATATTTGGATATTTTTTGCCACTTTAGTCAATGTTTAAAATATTGAAGACTATTTATTTTTTAGATTTTCATTCTATTTTTATTTTTTCTTTAATAAAATTAAAATTGAGTTTCATTATTATAAAGGCATACCCTTTTGAATAAATAATGTAATTAATTCATTTTTTTGCCTTAACATGAACTTGTATTTAGTTTAATTGACTCTATTAATTTAGATTCTTGAATAGAATTTTTAAAAGATAAAGAAGATTTGATTCGCAATGTAACTTAAGATATGCCATAAAAAGTTTCTTAAAATGGAAACAAATATACGATTTGAAAAAAATAAAATTGCTCCCTAAGTGAGTGGCATCACAAACGCTACATTAACAATAACTAGTAAAACATAAATCTTCATAATAGAGGTCACTATTGGCTAATTTTAAAAAAGAATTTCTCTTATGGTTAAATTCTAAATTTAATGTTTGAAACAACTAAAATCGATAACATTCTTCGCAAACCATGTTAAAAATGTCATCTTTCGTTTCTTTTATTGCATTTTTGCTGTTTATTGTACTTTATTACAAAATATCATGAAAAAAAAGTAATTATTTCTAATTCTCTAGAGTTCTCTAACATTTAGAAATTTAAATTAATGGCAATAAAATAGTAAATAAAGTGTTTAATATTTAAAATTTGACGTTTTTTGAAAATATAATCTCACGAGGAATGCATCAATTTTTATTAAGAAATATATTTTTAAAATTCCGTTAGTTTTAAATAACTTTATGCATTAAAAATTGATAAATCATGATTACATTATAAAATATGAATGGAAATAAAAATTAATTATAAAACAGAAGATATC
This sequence comes from Microtritia minima, assembly GCA_034699355.1. Classification (NCBI taxonomy): domain Eukaryota; kingdom Metazoa; phylum Arthropoda; class Arachnida; order Sarcoptiformes; family Euphthiracaridae; genus Microtritia; species Microtritia minima. The sequence goes on along the minus strand of JAQIYA010000922.1, from coordinate 11,312 downwards.
AAAGATTTGAAAAATAACTTCAATATTCTTCTCGATAAAGCCATGTTTGCGTTTGAGCTTAGTTTGTAGTGTTTATCTTTTTTATAGCATATTGACTCTCAATTGCAAAACTATAGTTTATTTGATTTCTCTGTTTGACTTTTCTAGAATCAACTTTTCTAGTTTAAGAACATAATCATTAATAATAATTTTATATAAAGGACTCTTCAATTTCTCTTTGTATGCCTTTTGATTAATCATTAATCAAAATATACATAATTAAATAAATGTCATTTTAAAATAAATATTATTATTTATTTGCATTTATATTTTTAAAAATAATTTTCTATCCATCCTAAGAATTATTAGAATATTTTTCAAGTATCAATTGTTAATAAGAACAAAAATTTAAGTTTAATTTAAAATCTTAATCGTTAATCAATGAAATGGAATAACTATTTAACTAAATCAAAATAAAATATTAATCCCGTAAAGTCATGTCTATAATAGCTTTAAAAAATCTAAAAAATAATATTGTTAATAATTAATTATTATAATAACTTATATAATTATTATTTTGTAACTATGTTACCGACAGTTACTAAGCATTTTACAGAAGTTCATGAAGAAGTATTATTATTTAAAAATTTATTATGAATTTGACTAAATTAGTAGATTTAATACTTTAAGTTACTTATCGATTTAGTCGTGTTTTAATGGCCAACTCAATACATTAACCGAGTATATTTGTTACTATCTATATGTATATGTAAATTAAACTCTGCATTTTCTTCTTCAGTTATCTTCTTAATTGTGTTGAAATAATGTCGGTAAAAATAATTTCTTAAAATACAACATATTCTAAGCTTTATTTCTTTGAATTCTGTAAAATTATTGAGCCAATCAATGCGATTGGTATACATATGTTTTCTTTTATGACTTTTTCATTGTTGTCGATTATTAGAGTTTTATCATTTCCAGCTTCATTTAATGCTTTTAAGAGATATGTTTATTGATGTATTGTCCATCATTCATACCATTTCATAAAACTATAATTATTGTTGGTTAGTCACTACTGTATTGGCGTTACAATAAAGATCGGGTCTGCATGTGGTATAAGACTCAATATAAATTTACAATTATGCTTAAGCTATGTCTGGTTTGTCTTTTAGTCCCAATGTTTATCAAATGTTTTTCAAATTATAGTTATTATTTCAATACAAATATCAGATTATTAAACATAAACTATACTTAATGTTAATTATCTTTGCCTTAAAAATTCAAATAATATTTTCTATTTTCAATGAAATTTAATCAAATGTGTTCTGCATTTCCAGCTTAACTCGTTTATTGAAAAGTTGATTGTTTTTTATCATTTCGTGCTTCACTTAACAACGATTGCAAAATAGGAGAAGTTTCGAAAATGATAGACATTACATGAACAATATATAAGAAAATAGTGTGTGTTTGTATTGTACACCAATAAGTGAAGCCTATCCAACTCGCCATCTGTACAGTATGTTAGTTAACTCATTAAGTTTGTACACAACTGTATGCCAGCTCTTCGTTTTCAAGGTATCTCAAGAAATTAAATTACTAATGAGAAACTCACTCAGCGATTGAATTAGTTTCCTGTCGCTTCTTATTATACAACATTCATTATGCAGAGCCCAACAAACTAGTATTTTAGAGGGGAAAAAATAATTGTCTTAACTCTATCATTGATTATAAGCAGCCTAACAACTAAGTGACTTGACTTGGTTTAATGACCCTCAAGGATACGCTATTATGACGTTACGCTTCTTAGGCTAACGATATATGCAATACATGCTCACCACTACCATAACTTACAATCGCATGCGATCGCAGGGAATCGCACACAATGGCAGGCATCGCCAAATTTGAAGCCTCTTTTAATATTTAAAACCAAAAGAAAGAAAGAAACGCTATTACCGTCTGTGGCAAACCGGAATTATGCCTTCGGGATATACCCCTCTATCATATATGGCTCGTCTGTGTCCCTATGTCTATGTCTATGCCAGCGATTTCTACCTTTAATTCGCTTTCACCACCACTAATGTCACAATAATGAGCTCGACTTTCGTCGCATTGCTTGCCATTAGACTATTTAGATAATAGTCTAATTGTAACGAAATCGTACACATCATGGCTAACAATGTTTATTGAAATGATTGTTTGATATAAAGTAATCAAACGAATCTGACAGTCATTAGTGAGATATGAAGAGATTACCAGTTTCACTACCAGTTTGAGTTGCTTTCTAGCAATTTTTTACGATTACATTATCGCCAAAAGTGAGGCAAACTTTATGTTGATAGCGATAATTGACGATAAAACAATGGCCTCGTCGTCGCTAATAAAAATGAATCACAAGTATTTATCAAAAAGCAGTTGGAGTGTGAGAGGAAATGGTAGCGAGAATTCGCCAATACGTAATCCTCCCATCAATTCCGCAATCAGACGGAGAGGAAGCGAGAGAGTGAGAGGCCATCCACTGATGCCAACCACAGAGCCGGCACTGCAGTCGGATGTCGATCACAATTACTTGAATGCGAGCAATGAGTCGAAAGGATTGCGACGCGCAAAGGGAATGTCATATTCGGTCACTGATTTGAGACAATTATCTGACAAACCGGACTTTGATTGGCTTCAGGCTAGTGATGGCTTTCAAAAAGAGATCAAAGACAGGAGACATGAAATGTACATCGCGGAGATCGAAATGGATTCGTTCCTCCAGTTGGGACCCACTCTCAGGTAACACTTTAACACTCTTTAACTCTTTCACTAGTGTTTATCTCGAAATATGTGCCATTTGTATGACGACAACTGTCGCGTCTATAAGTATATGAGAAATGCATTTCATTTGTTCACTAAAATGAGTTAATGTGTTGAAACTAATTAATCGAGTGCTAACTTTGATTGCATTATTGTATAGCTGTCAACGTTTGTAATTATTTCAGACTCAGTTAATGCGATTTTAATGTCAAGCGTTGATAAAATTATTAAGTTTAATATTAAAAACATGAAGCAATTTTGAGGATATTTAATAGAAAAGATGAGATATTAAGTTACTTGTGTTCATATGTTATATAACTTATCGATTATCGCGTAAACATTTTTTTCTATTAAATATTAATAAAAGTCATTTATAAATCAAACCTAAAGCCTAAAACTCCCTCCAACGAGATAATTATGTTTGATATATTGTTTGCGATTATAAGCATCAACATGTGAGGCAATGCATTTTAAATTGATTTTAAAAGTGACCAATAAGTTATGATTAATGTCATGATTCACTCTTCATTAACCCTCGATGCACATCATTAATAACTTGCATTATACAAACCCTTAGGTGTAAATGATTACAATTTCTTCAAATATTTAAAACTAACACGTTTATTCGTGCACTTCTTGTTAATGGCATTTATTGTTAATCGTTACTGAACACCATTTAGATAGGGCTAGGCTTTTAGATAGGCATATGTGATATAACATAGATTTATAATTAAAGGAGTGCTAAATCATTTAAATTAAATCACTAACTTTGCACTCACTTATCTTTATTATTTTATTGTTTTATCGAGCTTTGATAATGAAAATTCAAATGTTTGACAAACCATTGACATGTGAGAAAATTTCTAATGAAATCGAGTAAAAAAATAATTATTAATAAACAAAATACTAGACATATAATTAGGATTTAAAATTTAAACACGATTGTTCCCTAATAGAGTCTCATTTGTCATAAATATAATTTGTTTATACCACCTAATCATCAATACAATGTAATTATTAATCAATTCATTATTTTAAATTTTTTCAAACCATTCATATACTAACAAATACTAAATTTTTATGCTTAACAAAACTTTAAAATGTTAAATATATGTGATAAGACTTTGCTTTTCCTATCCATAAAATAACAGTTTGTATTTATTTCTTTAATATAAAATATAAACAATTTATTTGCGATTAATTGAGACTGTATTGATATCAACTTTTGTGAGGGGGGGTTAAAAGTCAAATCAAGATTTTTATAAAATTGAGCTAAAGTTTGGATTTAATAATTAAACGTAAAAAATAAGTATAAATAAAGGATATTAATTAGAAAAATATAAACGTTTAATAGCGTTAGATTTAGTAAATTTATTAAGAGGTGTTTCCTTTATTCAATTCATTTATTCTCGAAATTTATTTATTTTCGAATTATATTTGAAAATTCTTATTAATTTTCAAATATAAAAACACAGATTTTTTTTGCTTTATTGTGTTTTTGTCAAAATTTAATACCATATACAGTATTCTCTGAAGTAAAAGATATTTTCAGTTTTAATAGTTATCGAAAAAAACAACCCATGAAAGCGAAATAAAATCATTGTAACGATACTGAGACTCGAAAAAATGATTGATTTTCTATAAGCGCTACGAAATATTTTTACTATTTAACGTCAAGTATGTGTACTACTAGTTTGGCGTAAAGCTATGCAATATATAATCGTAGCGTCAATTATATAACTCGGTCGCAGTCGCACAGTGATGGGCGACACCGGGACTCACACGCGCATCAAATGCGTTCAATTGATGGCGAGGGTTGTGTGCGCTCACTATTGGGCGCTAACGTTGAGCTATGCTTGTGATGTGTTGGTGTCGATGGGGAGCGATATTGCGATCGCTATTCAATACGTCATTTCGTGTGTGCTTAAAGGTAAACATGAGTGAAGTATGAATGAGTGTTGTGTGAGTTAACAGTTTAGTAATTCGCCAAACATTAATGCGATGACAACTATTTACATATTTATGAGTGCGTTGTCTCGAAAACGAGTTGAATCACAGTATTAAATACAAATTCAAATTAATGAAAATGAGTGTGAGTTCGGAAACGGCGGTCAATTGTTCGGCCACTTCTTCGGCCAACGATCAGCAATACGAGCACTTACTCGTAGAGCTCGAGTCCTCCGATACTAATACTGTGGCGCTTGTGTTAAGGTATTGATCGCTCACTGAGACCGTTATGTCGGCATTCGAGACGAATATGATTGTGAGTTATGATAATAGTAATGGTGTTGTTATTGCAGAGCGATATACGACGGCGACGAACACGAAAAGTTTATGGAAAGACTGGACTCGCGAATCAAGAATCACGACAAAGACATCGAACGCATGTGTAACTGTCACTATCAGGGGTTCGTCGACTGCATCCACGAATTACTTCAAGTGCGACCTCAGGCCAAGCTGTTGAGGGACGAGATAATGGCCACCAATAATGAGCTGCAGAAGTCGAGCGAAAACGTGCAGAGAAAGGCTGAAGAGTTGATTAAGTATCGGCGCGTCGTCTGCAACACCGAGACCGCCATTGAACACCTCACGCAATGCTTGCCTGTCCTGGAGATGTACTCGAAATTAGTGTCGCAAATGAACGAAAAGCGTTACTATCCGGCGCTCAAAACGTTGGAGCAGTTGGAGCACACGTTTCTGCCACGTGTGGCGAAGTATAGGTTCGCGCAGAGTATGTGCGTTAAAATACCGCAAATACGCGAACAGATCAAAGAGGCGTCAATGATTGATCTCAAAGACTTTCTCGAAAACATTCGAAAGCTGTCGATCAAAATCGGTGAGATAGCGATGAGAAACGCCGCTCAACAGCAGAACGTCGACGACGGTGTGCTCTCATTTAAAACTAATGATAAGTTTGTTAATTCGATTAATAATAACCACAACAGTAATAATAAAAAGCATAATGTGAAGCATAAGAAACGAAAAGCTCCGCCGCCGCCGAACCCGTTTGCGGGTGAACTCGAATCGGAAAGTGTTAATACAGAATCGGATTTTAATAATTCTGGCGCTGAGGAGGAGTTAAGCGCAACCGATTTGGTGGACTTTTCTCCAGTTTATCGATGTTTGCATATATTTGGCTGTTTAGGTGCGCGCGAACTGTTCGAAAATTATTACCGCCAACAGCGTCAACAACAGGCAAAGCTAGCCCTCCAGTCGCCCATTAATATGCACGAAACGATTGACTCGTATAGAAATTATTTTTGCGGTGTCGTTGGCTTTTTTATTATTGAAGACCATATAATGAATACGTCGAGCGGACTCGTAACCAAATCTTATTTGGACGAAGTTTGGGACAACGCCTTACAGACAATAATCGCTTCGATACGCACTCATTCGTCTTACTGTACGGACGCCTCTCTGATGCTTAAAATAAAACGTTTAATTATGTTATTCAGTTATACACTACAGAGTTATGGTTATAATGTGACAATGCTTTTGAATTTATTGGTCGAAATGCGCGATCAGTACAACGAAATTTTAATGAAGCAATGGATTAATGTATTCAAGACTATTTTTGAAGCCGATAATTACCATCCGATGCAAGTGAACAATCAGTTTGAATATAATGAGGTCAACAAAGAGTTTCCGTTTTACGAAAGCGAAATCGTTGGCGGAACGAACGGCGAATTTCCAAAAAAATTTCCATTTTCATCATTTGTGCCAAAAGTTTACAAAGAAGTAAAACAATACATTTATGCGTGTCTCAAGTTTTCCCAGGATTTGAATTTAAGTCAAACAGAAATCGAAGATATGGTGAGAAAGTCAACAAATTTACTGCTGACGCGAACACTTAGCGGCTGTCTTTCGAATTTGATTAAAAAACCGAATTTAGGTTTACTGCAGTTAATTCAAATCACAATAAATACCAATTATTTAGAGGACGCCAGCGTTTACTTAGAAGATTTCATCTCTAAAACTATAAATGCCTCCTCATTGGTGTGCATTACGTCGCCGAATGGCGTGACGCCGACAGCTATAGATTCCACTCATTTGGCGCGACTTCAGGGAAGGTCGATGTTTAAGGACGCTCGCGCTGACGCTGAATCTCAAATTTATATACAATTAAACCAAAAAATAGATGAATTTCTAGATTTAGCGAACTACGACTGGATGCTCGTCGAGTCGCCAGGAATGGCCAGTTTATACATATCCGATTTGATCGCGTTTCTCAAAAGCACTTTCGAGGCGTTCACTAATTTGCCGCTAAAAGTAGCACAAACTGCGTGTCTTTCCGCGTGCAAACACATCGCCTCTTCGCTCATGAATTTCTTGATGGACGAGGAGGTGAAGTGTATTTCATGGGGTGTTTTGCAACAGTTTAACCTCGATTTGATTCAATGTGAACTGTTTGCCAGTAGTGAACCCGTGAAGGAGTTCGAAGAGGGATCGTTGCAGTTGTGTTTCGCTGAGTTAAGGCAACTCATGGACTTATTCACCGAAATGGACTCCTGGTCTAACTATTTTGCCGATTACGGCAAACCAGACAACAAATACTTGAGAGTCAATCCGCAGACAGCGTTAACTCTATTAGAAAAACTACGTGAAGGAGAAAAAAAGAAGACGATATTCTCATCGCTAACAAAGAATGAACGCGACAAGAAAAATAAAAACGATACTGTTGTGAAAAAGTTGAAACAACTCATTACTATTAACGCCACCGTTAGCTAATTGATCACTAGAGATATTGCATTCATTACTAACAATTAGTAATGTTTTATAATTTTAAAACACATAATATAAAAATTTATAAAAAAAAATTTCAGAGTATTTACAATTTTATTGATATATAGAAATTTAAAAAAATATAATACAAAATAATACATTTATTTTATGTAACAGTTTTGCTCAAATTAGTAAAACCAATACCTAAACACGTTGCGATAATTTTTTTAGCGCCTGTTCTCAACGCCATATCCGTATCGTCCAAATCTTCGGACTTCGACGAAACCTCTAACTTGAAAGTAATTTGCAGAAAGTCCTTCATATGCCTAAACAATTGAATGGTGAACGGACTCAATGCGCCCATTTCTACCTTCGAGAGGTCCGTTTGACCCAAAGCCATGAAAAGCGCAGCGATTCCCTGATTGATGGTATCCACACATCCGCCTCGATATACATCGTCGAGAAGCGAATGCGCCGCTTGTCGTGCAATGTCTTCTGGCACTGACGGCTCTTTACCAGAAGCGGACGCGTTTGAAATCGCTTCTCCCGTATAAATCACTCCGTTCGTGGTCTCTGCCATCAGCGCAATACCAAAACCCGGCGATTTGCCGCTATTTTTGCCTTTTAAGTGTTCGGTGTGTATGTAAATGTCTGGCAATAATTTCAAGAGTATTCCTTTAGCGGTGTCGACCATTCGGTTCGCGATTTGCGGCGACACTCGTGTGGCGAACGCGACGCCACGAATGCGTTTCACTAAACCCGAGTCAAGCATTTGCAACGGCTTTAGAGTGCGTCGAATCGGACACTTGAATGTCACACTTCCGCCACCGTTTGGTTTCATTCCGCGCGACACTATTTTGATTTCCAATTCGTTTTCGTCCACAAAACCCAAAAATCGTTTCATCACCGATAGTGAGGAGTGTTTGATAGAGTCGACCGACGCGTCGATTTGATCGTTAGTGACGCCCGTGAGTGTGGCCTCAATTGGTTTCTTACAGAAGGGCGCGAAAACGAGCAGCACTTCCAGGAAATAACTGATACATCGCTGAACACCGCAGTCGTGTTCGATATGACCGCCGAATAGCAGACCGGGTTTGTATCGCAATTGAGTGCCGCTCTCGTCGACCACGAAATGCGAGCCATTCGTCACTTTAGCGATCAGTTTCAAAACACTCAACTCGTAGTCACAAATTCCGGGCTCCATATCTCGCGAACGGATGTTACGAATGGTGAGTGCTTTGCCCGTCAAAGTGGATAACAGGACTCGTTGGCGAAAGCAATTGCTTCCCTCGTATGATAGCGTTGCCATTATTGAAGGCAACTCAATTCACTTCAACGCCGACCACACGTGTGCCGACTCGACATCAATGACGAGACAACACTTCTCTCATCGCTAGCATTGAGCGCGTAATTATTGTGAGTCTCCAGTAAAGTGCGCTTTAAATGTGTGCGAGTCGTGAAAGCCGTCAACAACTCTATTGAATGCGATAACATGTGCTTCAATTCATTTCAATTGCATCATCTCTGACGAGTGTTGGTTAAAGCGTTGATTGCGTCCAAATTGGCATCTGATTAGTGGTTAACTGTTTGTCATTCAATAAACAACTCTAAATCCGACCGAAAATGTTGAACATTATGGGAATGTCGTGCCAACGACTCAGTCGTAACGTTGTCTCCAATGTGTCGTCTTTGAGACAATTATCTTATTTAAGGCATACAAATGTAAGCGTTTTTATTAATATTCATCACTATATTATTGAATTGCCACTCATTTATTAATTATGAATATATTTATTTGATTGGTTAGAGTTCGCTAATAAATAGGTGTAATCGCTATGAATTTGTTACGAAGCGATACAAATCGGAAACAGTGAAAGGAGTGGTGATCGGCATTGATTTGGGAACAACAAACTCATGTGTGGCCGTAATGGAGGGCAAAACGCCGAAAGTGATTGAGAACGCGGAGGGATCGCGAACCACACCATCGGTGGTGGCGTTCACTGCCGACGGCGAACGACTGGTCGGCATGCCTGCTAAGAGACAGGCGGTCACGAACGCCGCCAACACTTTCTACGCCACCAAACGTCTCATTGGACGTCGTTTTGATGACAAAGAAGTGCAAAAAGATGCGAAAATAGTTACCTATAAGATCGTTAAGGCGTCGAACGGCGACGCGTGGGTCGAGTCTCACGGAAAGGTGTACTCGCCCTCACAAATCGGTGCTTTCGTGTTGACCAAAATGAAAGAGACCGCCGAAGGCTATCTCAATCAAACGGTGAAGAATGCGGTCATCACTGTTCCCGCATATTTCAATGACTCGCAAAGGCAGGCCACCAAAGACGCGGGACAGATAGCGGGTCTGAACGTGCTTCGCGTCATTAACGAGCCCACAGCCGCGGCCATCGCTTACGGGATGGACAAGACTGACGATAAGGTGATTGCTGTCTATGATTTAGGAGGCGGTACTTTCGATATATCCATTCTTGAAATACAAAAAGGCGTGTTTGAAGTGAAGTCCACAAACGGAGACACATTTTTAGGCGGCGAGGATTTTGATAACGCTTTGGTTAACTTTTTGGCTAAAGAGTTCAAAAAAGAACAAGGAATTGATGTCACTAAAGATATAATGGCGATGCAGAGACTGAAAGAAGCGGCAGAAAAGGCTAAAATAGAGTTGTCGTCTGCACTTCAAACGGACATCAATTTACCGTATCTAACAATGGATGCCGGCGGACCTAAACATATGAATCTTAAGCTCTCGAGATCTAAATTCGAATCACTTGTTGCCGATTTGATAAAGCGAACGATCGATCCGTGCAAGAAAGCCATTTCTGATGCCGAAGTGAAAAAATCTGATATTCAAGAAGTAATATTAGTGGGAGGTATGACTCGTATGCCTAAAGTGCAGGAACTCGTTCAGGAAATTTTCGGTCGCGCTCCGAGCAAATCAGTCAATCCTGACGAAGCGGTTGCTGTCGGAGCAGCAGTTCAAGGAGGGGTCCTCTCCGGTAATGTCACAGAAATTTTGTTGCTCGACGTGACGCCATTATCGCTCGGCATCGAAACATTGGGAGGCGTGTTCACCAAATTGATTAACAGAAATACAACTATTCCGACAAAGAAAAGCCAAGTTTTTTCAACGGCTGCTGACGGTCAGACACAGGTTGAAATCAAAGTTTGTCAGGGAGAGCGCGAAATGGCTCTCGACAACAAACTGTTGGGTCAGTTCTCTCTCGTGGGAATACCGCCCGCGCCCAGAGGTATACCGCAAATTGAGGTGACGTTCGATATCGATGCCAACGGCATCGTTCACGTGTCGGCCCGCGATAAGGGAACGGGTAAAGAGCAGCAAATCGTTATTCAGTCGTCCGGTGGTCTCAGTAAGGATGATATCGAGAATATGATTCGAAATGCGGAAAAATTTGCCGAAGAGGACAAAAAGAAGAAAGAAATTGTTGAGGCTGTGAATCAGGCCGAGGGTATCATTCATGACACTGAGTCGAAAATGGAAGAATTCAAGAGTCAATTACCTGAAGATGAATGCACTAAATTGAAGGAAAAGATAAACAAAACGCGTGAAATTTTAGCAAATAAAGATAATGAAACGCCAGAAAAGATTAGGGAAACGACTTCAGAGCTGCAACAGGCGTCGCTTAAGCTGTTTGAAATGGCATACAAAAAGGTTTGCTTTGCTTTATACTATTAATACTTATTAATCAATTATATTAGTGAAATAATAACTTAATAGTGAAATTTTTAGCTTATTTTGTGTTTGGCAAAAGCAAGCTTATGGATTTGAGATGTCCGTCCGTCTG
>JAQIYA010000921.1:0-15801 GCA_034699355.1 Microtritia minima | reverse complement strand
TTCTTAAATTCTTTTGTATGTTTCCATAATCCGAACGAGTTATTAATATAATAACTCAATTATAATGATATCAATAAAAACAAACCAACTGTCACTGATGTCGGGCGTGACATGAGAAAGGTATTCCTCTAACGATTTCACTTCTCGTGAGCGACCACTAAAAATAAATCGCAATTATTAATTTAAAAAGTATTTAATTTATATTAAATTTATATTAATTTAATAAATAATTATAATAATTATTTGACTTAAAAGCCTTAACGTTTACATAGCGAGAGCTAAATGATGACTGAGTTATAAATACTATTTTATGGTTAGTAAAATAACAATATTTTAAAGTTTGCATAATTAATCATTAAATAATAAGTTTAATATTTTAATTAATAATTACTAGCTGTGACGAAGTGATACGTAGTGCACACTCGTTAAATAGCGAAGACCTGAGATCTGAGAATAACTTTTAAATTTTTTGCTTTGAATTAAATTAAAATATTTTATAAAAATACATTTAGGTAAAAGAACTTTCCAAAATTTTATTAATATAATGTAATATAATGAAAATATACCATTACTTAACCTACTGCTAAGTTTTTCTCATGAAAATGTTGAAAATAATACCTATATATAAGTTGAATAATTACAATTATTGTTGTAATACTTAATTTATATTATTTTTTTTATTTACAGTATGAAAAAATTAGTTTAACAAATAATTTTATATAAGAAAAAATTTATTAACAGGTCGTTGAATCTAAGATAAGTAAATATTAATATATTAAAAAGTGAAGTGATATATGGAGGAAAGCAATCAAAGAGTAACGATACGAATACGGAGTGTTAACACTTCACGCATAACATCACAAATTTATTAAGATAATTGTTTTGAATTTTATTAAATCGCTCAGAAATTGTTGTCTTATAATTTATTATTAGCAGCTAAATTAGTGGCAAACTTTTCACATGTCTCATACTATGGCTTCAAATTGCTTGTGTCACGCATTACGCATATTTGGGTTTTGCAAAAGCAAAAGCCAGCTTAAAAAATAATTATCAGTAGCCAAGTATAAGATAGTACTGAGTACTCTAATAATTAGTTGAAAATATAAAACAATGACTATAATTATGTTTAGCTTTGGGCTAGATTTGTATTACTTAAGGCATTAGATCTCATTGTCGATTAGCGTCAGAAAGGATTCGTCGGTAACGTTCAGCACACATCACTTTTACCGTGAAATATAGAAACACTGCATTTCTAATCTTTTGCTCATAACATACTTTTATATTTTTATTATTAATTGAGTAATTATACGCTGTACAGTAAAATTACATTAATAGCTTTAATTTGCAAACAATGATATTTATATCTGTTGGTATTTATAGTAAGAACTTTAATTACACATTTGATACGATTATGGTTTGTTAGGTGGCCTCTGGAAACGTGGAGTAATCGATTTCAGCGATCGGCTTGTTTAGCGTGTACGTCATCCAAATGAACGTCAGGCTAACTAAGAATCCAATCGTTCCTATCATTGAGAACAATAGCACTGATAACATAAGCGAGAATAATCCGTACAACAGTGCCGATAATAAATCGTCGATGACGAGTGTTGTGACGATTACGCACAAGCAGTGCATCAAATAATAGACCGCAGCGAAGCCAATGGTCAGGTATGATCGCCACCACCAGCGATACTCTTCCGCGTAAAGATGCGAATAGCAAAATATGACCGCCGTTTCGGCGCAGATTAAAATAGACGCAGTCGTTATTAAAAATTCTCCAGAATTGAAATACGGGTAGTTCTCGATAATCCAAATCGCCATAAATGGTATGATTCCGCCCAATATTAGACTAAATGGAAAGGTGTTGTAAAACAACTGCTTTGGTATTTCTCTGGTGTTGGCGGTCGGACGGACTGGATATTCAATGGGCAGTTGATAGCTGAAGCCAAAGTAGGCGCCGGCGAATGTGAGCGGCAGAGCCAGACCGTAGCAGATGAGCACAATAAACACGGCCGCCGTTAGTCCGATCGGAAACGCCACCGAACTCGCCGATTCCAGTAAAAGAAAATTTCGAGTTAAAAATAAGAGCGCGGTTAACATAATTGGATTGAATGATGCGGTTAACAGGCAATTGTATTTCCAATTTTCTCCGCCGAAGCTTTTGTAAAAACGCGCGGCGACGTAACCGCCGGTACAGCCGACGAGCAGTATAAGAGAAATTGCTATCAATACAAGTAATACCAATGAAGTGGAAAAGTGCACAAGAAGTGTCAATACTTCCACTACACCTAAACAGAAGATATACTGAACTCCTGAGCCTATAAAATAAAGAGAACATTCATTAAACTTATATAATATTGACAATAAGATATTTAAAAAAATTTCAAAATTATGTATAATAATTCTAATTCAAAATTACATGTATAATAACTTCATTTAATAAAAATAATATTAATTTGTTAATTTCATTCATATTTTATTATTAAAAATTAAATATATTTTAATTCTAAAAGTATTATTTTAATATAAAAAAATCTTTTAAGATAAATTATTTTATTAATTAAGATAAGTTAAGTCATTAATAAATTTATCAAATCTTTGCCTCAAATCAATATATAATTTTGTAATAATAAATTTACATAATTTGAAATGAAGTTTGAATTTCTAAATAACTTAAAAATAATTTTGTTTACGCATAAATTTCAGTGATTATAAATTTATGTTATAAAATTTTTCAGCTTTGAGCAAATCAAATAATGTAAACTTTAAAACTTTATTAATATACTAAGCTCTTTCATGAAACAAATTTACACAATAGAAATATTTGTTAAAAGTATTTTTAAAATTAAAAACCAACATGTTTAAGAAAAATGCATTTTTATATAAGAGACAATTAACTATCTTAAATGAAAGCATTTAAAAATCTTTAAATAATTACTGTCAAAAGTTAAATGACTTCAAAGAGAACAAATTTTTATTTATGTAATGATTTAAAATATTTGCTAATTATTTTCTTTATTTAGAAAAATAAAAATAATCAATAGTGATTGACATGAAAAATTTACAAAACTTTAATTATATAAAAGTGATATTCATTCTAAGAATTAATTTTATTTATAAAATTTACATTACAAGCACTCCTCGCTTTCAGTAAACAAGTTTATTTCTATACTATACATAACAATATCATTTTTAAAATTAACAGTTACACAGATTGATAATATATTTTTCACTAAAATTAATATCATTCTTGCTAAATATAACAGTGATATTAAAACAATACAATTGTTTAATTTTGGTTGTGTTGATAACTGGGGCGTAACTAACGAAGTTTTAATACAATACGAATTAAATTTCATTATTTCTAATTTACTAAAATTAAAATAGGCATAAAAATATGACATTTAAATTAAGAATAAAGAGTAATTTAATGTACGCGAACATTAAGTGCAATTTAATAAGTTTTATAAAAATTTATAGATAATAGATTTCAAATGTTTTAATCTTTAAAATTATTTATTATTAATATTTGTAAATTTTTTAAGGTTTCGTAAATTTCAAATAAAAATTTTTTATTTTTAAACAGGTTTTATTAAACAAATATATCGATATCTTTTAACTAAAGTTAAATCATAGCTTTATAGTTTTATAGCTTAAAATTAATAACTAAATAGACTAGTAATTTGTCAAAAGTAAAATTTACTATGAAAAGAATTTTTAAGCAGTAAAAAGCAACATATAATTTATTTAAAATTAAAGATTTTTAAAAATTATTTTAACATAATTTTGTAATAAAAAGTGTTTTCTTAAATTCTATAAACTAAAGTAATTTCTTTTAAAATAATATTTAATTAATTATTTCCTCAATATTCAAAATAATTTTTCTTATGCTATAAAGATAAATCAAATTTAAAAATAATTTAATGATTAGATGTTAAAAGTATTACATTTATTGATAGATTATGTTATAATAAATTAAACAATAAAGTGTATTTATTTTATTAAATTTAGCTCAACTTTTCTAATGTTTAATAGATAAAAAAAGATGCATTAAAGATAATGAATACTTGTAATCAAAGATGAAACTTACACCTATAATCCAGATCAGGAATATACTCATTTTTAATAAATAAGTTTATATAAATATTTATTTTTTGTAAAAAAATTTAAATAAAATTTTTAAATTTGATTTAATACATTAATCAAAACCAGATTTATCGATGTACTAAAGTTCTAATTTTTATTTATTATTTTAAATAAGCAAAAAAATTGTTTTAAAGTGCCACTATTTTGTCACAATTTTCCTTTATTTCTTATCGGTTGAGAGGAAAGATTAATGAATAAGTAATTCACGATCATATCATATAATTTGGTTAATTCTTAAATTTAAAAATTTTATTCAATATTAAATATTTGTTCAAATTTTTCAATTTTATACAAAAGCAATAGTTAGGAATGCATTATTCGAAATAATTGAATGTTTTATGAATTATTTTACAAAAACAGGAATTTCACTCAAAAACACACAATAATAGCACTAAAAAATTAGTCACAAAAAGTCATATTACTTTTATATGTAATCAAATAAATAAATTATAGTAGAAATAATATAGAAATAATGAATTAATAAATACCTATTAGAGCCGCAAATGCAAACGGATATTTAGGAGCGCGAAACACATCGCTAGCAATCGCTTGCCAGCCAGAGGTGGGACTCGACAGTGGTTTACCATTAATCCAACCGAATAACTCGTGTTTGGTAAGTAAAGTACGGGAGAGCACGAACACGAATGGGAATGAGAGGATAATAACCAATAGTATGGCTGTAATGATATGCCATTTGCCATAATTACTATCGGGAAGAGTGGATAACAGATTAGGCCAACGAGTTTCAGTGTCCGTACTGTCATCCCTAATGAATGTGATCGAATAGGAGTGATAGACGTTAACGGTTGATGAGTAGTTGATGGCATTGGAAATATCAAGAAGTGGCGAATCGAGAGCGCAATTTTTAAAGTTTGACTTTTCGTGTTTAATACTGCGCGGACTAATCTTAATGGCCGTAATGCGACCAATTTTGTCGCCTATATTGTCGCCCCACGGCTTGGCTGTGCCGGTCTCGTAGATGAACGTGAAGTCTAAGTGATTAAAGAGATAGAAAGTGTCCGCTTTAGTGTCGGTTCGCTTTTTAATTCGCGGGTCGTTTGGATTTCCGTGTTGATCCACATAATAGCCGACCGGCACTCCGACATAGCATTCTAACGGATTCTGACTGTGACACCACGACATGGGAAAGTTGTCGGCGAACCAGTGCTGGTAATACTGCTTAGACATGAGCATCTTTAGCACACTTATGCGGTGAATGTCGAATATGCGGCTCAAGTCGTAGCTCTTCTTGCAGAGCAGTTTGCACTGTTCGTTGTTCAGAAATTTCATGTCATAAGAGGTGCGAAATATCTTGTCGTCCCACTCGACCAAATCAGACTCGCTATACTCGAAGCCCTCGATGGACGGACAGAAGTCGAATTGGTTGTAAGAATACGGTACATAAGTTTTCTCCGAGTCGAGAGTATTTACATAAATAGGTATCTGTGACGAGCAATTCTGAACGCTCGTCACATTCTCCTTACAATAGGTCGAAGGCTCGGATGGATTGTAGGGCTGCGGGTATTTGAACCAAATGTTGTATTTGATGGCAGCTGAACAGGAGAACAATACTGTTAAGTAGACGAGTAAGCGGGCGGTAAAGTTGAATACACCGATAAGTGTCATTGTACTCTTCAGTAGGTTAATCAAACACTGTTTCTTTTATGAGACTTCTCTGTGAGTTATGAGCGCTTCCACTATTATAACTTATAAGTGATAGTCTATTTTTGCCAAACTGTTTCGCAAACAGTTTTCACTACGAATCGCGTCCGCACTAACTCTTCACTAACTTTTGACAAACTAGTTGTTTATCACTTGCTATTATACTAATGAATTGCTCTGCGAGTCGCACTTAAGCAGAAAAGTCAGATATGGACGCGAACCGACTTTTCACTGCCACCAACAGCAGTGAAATGAGTTTCTGTGTCGGCTAATACTAACGTGTAAGCAGAGACATGCAAACAACAGACTATTATTTTTCGTAATAACTAAAAAGTTGTCGAACAACTACGATATGAATTCTAAATATAATTCAGTATAATGTTTGTCTCTAATTTTACTTCAAATATACATAACTTAAAGTTCATAAGCGAAACATTTCATTCAAATAGCTTTTTGGGAAATATGATTGAATTGTGAAAGTTGTTACCATAACGCAAATACTCATTATAGCCATTTAGCAATTAAATTTAGCGCCATAATTATATGTTCGCAAATAAGAAACAGATTGTAAAGAAATTCAATTAAATTTAATATTGACTCACGATGTAAACATAAGTTAGCATATTATTTGCACCGCAAACACAATCTCGCGATTATCATGCAATCAAACGAGCACTAAATGCGCCCAAAATGCAAATTTGAATCAATGATACTCAATAATCCACAGTAATTATGCAAATTTGGCTTTTTTATAAGTCCCTAATTATAGCCATCGAGTAAAGCCTATTGTAATTTTAACACAATTATATGCAAATAAGTGTAATTTAGTTTAGTTTATTTCTATTTTATTTATTATAAATTTATGCTTTTCCTAGTTTTGAATAAATATTTACATTTTGAATTATAATTTTTTACATAATTTGCGCAAAAAATGAAGGTTATAATTTGACATCACATTAACCCTTTATCACAATAGTAGCTCATTTAACCAATATATCTAATTATTTATGTAATGAGTAACTAAAGATTAAAATGTAATAATTATGTTTAATAAGTGATCAATTTTTCTAATAATGATGAATTGATAATATTTTTGTATATTAAATTTTTAATTTATTTTGAAAATGCAGAATATGGCATAAAAAGAAAAGAGTTGATAATAAACTTTATTATTTTTAAAATCGCATTACATGTCACTTTTTCTCACATCTCAATCATTATAAGGGAGAAAATTCTCCCTAATTTTTATTAGAAATATGGTACGCCAGCCAGACTGACAGACAGGCATCTCAAATAAATGAGCTTGATTTTGTCGAAATTAAAATAAGCTAAAAATTATTTTCAGCATTGACTATAACCGGTAACTCTATTATGTTAACCAAAAATTGACTAATATTTAAATTTTTGCTATAAAAAAATTGCTATAGAAAACGCTTAAATTATTTCAAATTAGCTTAAATAATGTTTAATTAAAATTTTTTAATATTTTAAATTTACAAATAAAATGTCAAAAGACTTTTGACCTGACTATATGTGCTAAACTACAATTAAAATTATAATTAAATTTTACACAAAATTAACTCATAATTTATTAATGGTTATAATTTAGTATAATTTTCTTAACTAAAATTATTTTAAAATCTATTAGCTTTTGTAATTTGAATTGTATTTTGTAATTGTAATTTTCAATTTTATGCAAATTTCCAATTGTCAAAAGACTTTTGTCCACTTCAATATAAAATCACAAGTAAATGAAAATAATATCTTTGATAATTTAATAATCAATAATGAAATTATCAAAGTTATTCAATACAAATCTAATTTTCATTTATATTTTAATATATTTAACAAATAATTTCGGTGATGCATAATATTATTGTAGTGCACATATGATTATAACATATTAATATTCTGAAAACATTTGAAGAAAAAAAATTGTTAAAACTGTATATCTTATCAAATAGTTAAAAGGATAATTTATTTAAAATAATACAAATATTAATAACATATCTCTAGCAAAAGATATAAATTTATTAAACAGGATTCACCAAATAAGTATTCATATCTACAATTTCTAGTAAACCGAAAGCAATGCATTTTTATATTATCTATGCTATCATTTATAATGAATAATGAACAAAATAAACATAACATAATAGGGCCATCAGATTTCGATGCTATACAAAATATAATAAATAGCATTTTGATTGTCTAAAATGAAATAAAAATAATTAAATTTAGTTTCGATGTTTAATTTTATTTCAAAGCCATTAATGTCAATGATATTCTGATGTAAATTAAATCGAAATCAGTACCAGTAAAACATGAACATTATTTTAAATACATTATTGAAAGCAAGTTTCGATAATATTACAGAACCATTTGATAAGATAAGCTGATAGTTACTATAAAATAGTTGGAAAGACAAGCTAAAAGCATGTTTATCTTATTAAATAAGTTAAATAACAATATAAATAGCGCAGAATTAAGATGATTTCGCAGCATTAAGTATTAATAACTAGATTATCGCATCATTTTAATGGACAAAAACCGGTTTATTTCAAAATCAACAATAAAATTAAGTATTAATTAAATGTAAACGTATTTATTATTTGGCATTTGTGGACACATATCATAAACCGATGCCTCCACGACAAGGCGGCGACTTCTTTATCACGGGTTCATCACTAGTCCATTGCGATGGAGTGAGTGCGCCAATTGATAGCGCGTGAATCGACTTCTCCAGCTCTTCACTCAGCGTCTCATTAATCAATCTCTGCCTCTGCAATAAAAAATATAGTCTCAAACTCGTAAATAATAGTGATTTAATCATTACAAATGCTTTTCGCTCATAATTAATGCCATTAATTACCTTCAATGACGATAAAGAGTTGAACTGTTCGGAAACAATGATAACTTTAAAATGCGATTCCGAGCCCTTTGCGACGCTATGCATATCGCTTTCATTCACAACTGATAAGTAAGTCGGCTATAAAGCAAATTTATGAAACGCATCAAAAAAGGGTTATACAAATTGTATTCAAATTATTAATTTTGAAAATCAGTACAGTATAGGTCATTAGATTTATTCACTGCGATGTATAATATATTAAATATTGTTAATTAAAAGTTTAAGTCATGATAAAGTTTAAAACTAATACGTGAAACATTTATTAAACATTACGGGTTAAGTAATTAGTTAAAGGTTATCATTACTACATATTACTACTGCAAAGTTCATTTAATGTGTGTATTGAAAATTTTATATACACATAAATAAAAATTAAACAATATAAATCAATCGTAATAATTTAAAAGACATGTTTATAAACTACTATAATAATGAATTTGTTTCGTTTTAAACTCTAACGATAGTATAAAATATATTACTTCTAATAATAATAAAACTATTCTTTACATTATAAAACTTTATTGCTATTAAATCTAAAAAAATACTGCTTAAAAGTTTTCATCTCAAATTAAATTTTAAAAAAATAACCTAAGTTTACAAAATATTGAAAAAATGTATGTATTGATGATATATATTGGCAACATTTAATGATCATCTTAACAGTCGCCTAAATCTAGCGACTAAATCGAGTGATAACATATTCAGTCATTCGATCTGACGTGAGAATATAGCGGACAAATGCGAATAAATGCAAATCACAAAAGTAGGCAATACAGGAAGTTAGACATTTTTGGGCACAGAGAAAAAACTGACTGCTGACTAGAGCTTAACTTTTGGTCGATAATCTGGAGATAAACCAATTCTCATGTAACTGAACCGAATCAAAACGAAAGCATTAATCAATTTATTACATGATTTTTGATTATAATATCAATTTGTATTACTAGTAGAAAACTTATTCAGTTTTGTTAAAAAGTCAATAATATCTAAAATGTAATGCAAATAAACTATTAAATATTTTAAATAAAAATACTTGTTATACTTGTCAGTAAATAATATATAAACAGAAGAAATTTTTCAAATTAATCGCTATATTTTTTATTCCAATTAATTTTCATAATTCAGGTTTAATTTAAAAATTAATAATTTTTTTGAAATATGTGAAAATTTTGAATGCATTATTTAATTTATTTAATTTTTGAACTTAAACAATAAAAATAATATTAATGACAAATTTGTTTCAGATATTTAATAAATGATATAAAGGCCAAAATTTTTCTTTCTTTATTTTTTTCTTTCTTTTAAAAATTCAGTTTTAACAGGAAAACTTAATTAACCTTCGCTCAGTATTTCAATAGTTCATAATAATATTATTTTAAAAATAATAGTTCATAAAATCTTGATTTTCAAAAATTCATTTTCATTTTATTTTCATCGATAAAATTTTTATATATTTCATACTTCCCTTTAACATAAAGATTATAAAATTTTTTTATTAAAGATAAATTATTTTCTGGATAACTATATTTTTAAATGAAAATTTAAATTTAGTAACATATATTTACATAAAAGCTTATAACTCAGCATTAAAATTTTAAGTATTAATTTATTGAAATAAAATGCTTAAAGATTGTTTTAAAATTAAAAATAAACTCAAGCTCGTCAATAATTTTGAGTTTATTGCCATCTAATCTATAAGTTTATTGGAATGCAAAAATTATGGCATTGTTGTATGACAATCATAGAATGCGATGGATATACACATACATGTATACATGAATATAACATAAGATTAATTTTGAAACACATACAAAGTATATTATTCTTCATTATTAACTTGAATTTTCTCTTTAAGATAAACAGGAAAAAGTGACTTTCATTAAAATTAATGCTAAAATCAAAATTTGTAATAATAAATTTTTGAATAAATTTGAGTTCAAACAAAATCGAAACGAATAAAATCTAAAATATTCAACGAATTAACTTTAAGTGACAAACATGATTATAAATTATAAATTAATTAGTAAAACTAAGTTTTTAAGGTCAAGAGTTAAACTGAAAAAAGAAATATAGTTCATATGTTAAAGAAAAAAAGTAATTCAAATAAAATAATATGTCACTTTACTATTAGTTGTTTTAAATCTATTTAAAAATTAGATAATAATTAAAGGCAAATGTAATACTAAATTTTTACATTTAATCTCTATAAATGTTAAATAATTATCCCTTAAATCAATCAAATAAAATAAATTTCGATTAAATTACTCTGCTTTTTTAATTCATAATTTTCTAAAAAATGATTTTACTTATTAAGGCATAAAAGTTTAAATAATTCTTAATACAAGTCTCAAAAAGCTTACATCTAACACAGAGTTAGTAACAATTTTTCAACAAATAATATTATAAAAACGTAAAATAGAGCAATAATAAAAGTATAATAAACAGGAATTCACTAACTTTCAAAGGCAATGGGAAATTACTTTACTTTTTATGAGAAATTATAATAGCTATTTCCTATTTATCATAAAACTATAATATCTAGATATCTAGATAAGTCATTTTTTTAATTGGGCTTATAATAATTAGATTAGTTCAGGTTATGTCAACGATTCAATATGGTTTGATTTAATAGTACCGCATTAACTTTTTGTAGATTATTTTTCTTATATAATTCGCCCTTAATAGTCAATATACAGTAGTATATAATTCACTGAAACAAATTGGATAAAACATTTTTATTAAAACTAAATTACAAGCAACTAATAATATAAAAACAAACATAATTCAATATATATCACAATATATATGTGATATATACTCATTATGTACTCATTATATGCCCTATATTTTATAACATACAATGTTGACGGAAGAAAAATCAAATTTGTTAAAAATACTTTCGCAAGGTATCAATAAGTTTTAATTGTAATGTTAAATTAAATTGTAATGTTTAACTGTCTAATTATAAAGATATTAATAAATTAATATTTCACGAGTTAAACATCTCAGTGATTCGTCGATTTAAACAGTCTATTTATAAACAATATTAAAAGTCATTAAGAGGCAAACAAAATGAGAGAGAGAGGAAGAAAAAAGAAAAAAAGAGAGATTTAACAGAATAGTGTTAATCGATAATAACTGATCGATGGCGGGTGTATTGTTAATATTAAACTTTTGTATTATAAAATTTTTCTATTTTCAAATAAAGTTTAAAATTCAATCATGAGTTTCTTTTAATATCTTTCAGAATTCCTGGAGTTAATATAAATGAATCGAGACTAAAATTTGAAAACTTAATTACAATATACATAAATAAAATACAATTTTTTTTGTTCAAATTTTGTTGTGTTTGATTTTAAGTTTTTAAGCTGCGAATAATTAATTTTTAAAATAAAATTTACAAAGTAAAAAAAAAGAATAAGTAAAAAATATATTTGATACATAACAAATGATTACAGTTTATTTTACTTCATTAAACGCTTTTTCATTGCTTTAGTGTATTGTTGTGCATTTAACTGTATTAAAATAAAAGATAAATATAATATTTCTAGATTATAATTAAAGAGAGAACGATAGGCCTCAATAAATACAAGCGATGCGTATAATTACAATCTAATGCTATTATTGTTTAGTAACATACAGTATTTAAATTTCGATAATAATAGAATTATTTATTATTATTAGTCGTTATTACTATAATAATCGTTGTACTAAAATAATTTAATTTTTTTGCATTATATGCGCATTTTTATAATAAGTATTAATTTTAAAAGGTTTCAATAGATTTATATCACAAAAAATGCGAACTAAACCAACATAAAATGTTTTTAATTTAATCTACAATAAAGTTTATACATTTATGAAAACGTTAAAATAATACTGCATTGATTTGAAATAACAATCAAATAACACAGAAACTAAATAAATAATATTACACTGCAATAATAAAAATTAAAGATAAATTAATTGCTTAATTTAATAGCTTTTATCAAATCTTTTGGGTCCATATTTCCGTTACATATTTGATTGACGGCTACAAAAAAAGGAAATTGATGTTCAATCTGTCTTTTGATAAGAATTTGATTGACAACACGAGCGGTATGCGGACCCTGCAGTTCCTGACCATTTAGTAATTGCTTTTCTAACATATCAATCGGTTTTTTAGTTCTAACAAATTCTTCCATAACTTTTCGATTTCGACCCGCAAAAGCTGTGGCGATAGTGTCGGCCACACCACAACTTTCTAACAAAGTGGAGAATTGAAAATCTGGATGAAAAATCTGAATAAATTTAATCGACTCTCTGAGACCGCAAGAAATGGTCGCCGATTTTGTATTAATACCGCATCCCAGGCCATCGACGAGACCGACACCGCACGCAACTATGTTTTTCAGCGCTCCCAACATCTCCACAGTAGGCGTGTCGTAACAAACAGAAATTTTAAAATTTTCAGATTCAAATAAAGCGCATAAGATTTGAACGCAACTGGAATTGCGTTCGGAAAAACTAAGAGTTGCTTCGCTGTACTCATTTCTGGCCACTTCGATGGCAATGTTAGCGCCCGATAGTACGGCGACCTTCATCTCAAGCATTCGACTAATAATTTCTGACGTTCGCTCCACATTTCCTCCATTAGTCACGTGAAGACCTTTCACGAGAGAAACGGCAATTGGAGTGCGGCTGAGGTGACAGTCGAGTATAGCGGCACACAAGTCGCGAACGAACTCGTGAGGAATGACGAACAAAATGATATCGCTGTGAGAAACTGCTTCGCTCAGCGACGAGACAGGCTTGACGTTTGGCGGCAATTTGATGGCCGATAGATAGCGAATATTATGTCGCGTCTTCTCGATTGCGAGTCTCAATCGATCGTCTCTTAAGTACAGAATAACTTCGCCGTGAAATAGATGAGGATTTTTGAGAACATTGTAAGCAATGATGTTAGTGATGGCCGAACCCCACGAACCGCCGCCCATTACAGCCACTCTTTTCACAATTTCTGGTCTTAATATCTCACTTTCGTTAATCACTTGTGTAGTTATTGGTCTGATTGAGGGGTAGTTTTTAAACTACAGTATGTATACATAACTTATTTAATTAACTGTATTAATCTTATAAATTAATAGCGATTTAAGTCTATTAATGCAACACAACGTTAACTCTAAAGCAATTCAAATCATTAATCAAATTCAGAAATTTAATCAATTAAATCGTATTTAAATTTTGTTTAATACTTAATATAATAAATGTGTGAAAATATAATGAAGTAAATATGAAAGCAATTGCTGTAAATCATGAACAAAATGCAAAAACGGTGCAAATTTGGTGAAAATATCAAAGGAGTGAACTGACCTTAAATCTAAGATTGAGTTTGTCTCGTATGGCAGTCTCGACGGGACCGCACTTGCGATCGCTCGACACTCTTTGCATCGCATTACCAAATGGCAAACTTCGGTGAGTTTGGGTTCGCATCAAAAGCAAACCAATTTGAGACCATTTATTCATATTATATTAATTATTTGCTCATTAAACACGTCGAACTTGTTTTTAAATTTATTTTTTTAAATAAACTAATAAATTGTACATTTTCTAAATCATTATAAATCCAAATCAAACAACAGTTTGAAACTTCAAACAATGATTACAAAACATTTGAATAACAGCTGACTTTGAAAGCGCACACAAACAGCTGACTCTTATTTATTTTGGTTCACGTTATTTATATTGTTTTGCATTTGAAATGTTTAAATGTTTAAAGAGTTGAACTCATTTCAATAAATAACTTTAACTTTTTAAGTTGTTTTCTTATTAATTTAATTAAGTATTTTAGCAAACAATTAATTGTTAGTTATGTTAATTAAAGCCATAAAGTTTTGCTACAACTCTCAGACACGATCTGTGTTTAGTCTCAATAAATTAGTTGACGATAATTGGTATTACAATTTAAAGCTGAAAAGTGAGAAAAATACCACAATTAACAGAAACGCCAACGAAAAGCAAATCAATACCACATCTAATCGTTCGCAACAGACGTCGGAACAGTATTGCATGGATTGTGTTAAGTAATACTTTAAATATTGAAAAATTGCTTAACATTCATATTTCGTTAAATTTATTTTTTTTTAAAATTTACATCCAATAGAAAATATGATTACGAAAATTATTTAACGACTCTATTAATAAAGAACTCATCGGTGAGACGAAACGCGTTCGCGATTCGAGCGTTTAATGTCGAAATGTCACAAATACGTGATCTCACGTCAACGCAGACCATCGCTCGAATGCGCTTTCAATTCTGGTCCGATTTAATCGATCAAATATTTAAAAGCGATCCCCAAATATCCGTCAGTAATCAACCGATCGCTCGTGAAATACTTAACGTAATATAATTCATTTAAATTATTTTTATCGATTATATTTTTTAATTAAAAATATATACTCAACACTTAGTGTCTCAAATATACAAAGTTATCGAAACACTGGTTTAAAAAGCTTATCGATGTTCGAGCGGATGACATCAATTTAAGTAACTTTCCGTTTAGAGCTTTACGCGATTTAGAGCTGTACAGCGAGTCCACGATATCTCCTGTTTATTACTTAATTAACGAGTCATTGCTTTCGTCGATCGAAAACGAGTCAATGAACGCAAACGAAAGAATTAGTTTGGATCACATCGCGAATCACGTGGGAATCGGTCAGGGAATCACGAATATGTTGAGGGGTATATCGCATAACATTAAATATGGTCGCTGTTACGTACCGACAGAACTGCTAATCAAACACAACACTTCTCACGAACACATTATGCGATGTAAGGAAACGCAGGCCATTCAAGAGTTGTGTTTCGAGATCGCATCGCTCGCCAATCAACACATTGAAAAGGCTCGCTCGCTATTGAAACAAATCAAAAAACATCAACGCTTTCTGTTTCTTCCCTTATTAACAAATCAACTTTATTTGTCACGCCTTCAAAAATGCGATTTCAATATTTTCGATCCTAAATTAGGGAAAAGATCGGGATTTTTGCCGTTATATTTATGGTTTAAATCTAAGTTTTTATGATAAATAATAATTTACTTGTT
>JAQIYA010000920.1:0-15806 GCA_034699355.1 Microtritia minima | reverse complement strand
AGAATTTGTCTGAATTCAAATTGATATTACTAATTGAACTTTTAAATCTTTAAAACAAACTAAAAATATTGATTTCTTTAAATAATACATTAACAAAACGAATTTTATAAATTATGTTTAAAATTTTTATTATGAACTATTCTTTATTATGAACCAAAAATCTATAACCAAATGAGTTCATTATAACCAATTTCTACTGTATATAAAAAGTTTAAGCTTCTAACGTTTTAAAATTATAACAATGGTTTGCCTCTACTAAAGTATCCCCAGTATCGCAGTTAAATTGAGAATATACAAAAGAAAATAATAAATTAAATACACAATCAAAAAGTATTAAATCCTTTAAGATAATTTGAAATATTTCATAAATTAGTTGCGTAGATTATATTTTTAATAATTTTTTTTATCTAATTGTTAATTGCGTCGTATTATTAGTATATTAGTGCGCATTAATCCAAGACTTGTTTTTATTGCTAAATTTCATTTTTTTGCCTAAGCCTTACTTTTTAATAATCTAACACAGGTATTAACCTAAGTTCAGAAGATGTCTGCAATACATTCAAATTGATATTTACTTTCTTTTATTCTTTAATCTTTAAAAACAAAGTATTATTTCTAAAATTAATTTATAATTTAAGAATTTTCAAAACTCACTTGAATATATTGGCCCACTTGTCGGGATCGTAAAATTCAGCTGTGAATTGACTCGCAAAGTCCGCATAAGTAAATGCTGGCTTATAATTTTTAGTCATAAACTCGATAAAGTTCTTCTGTTTCGATCCCTGCCAGTTCCACCTATTAATGTTCAAATCTATTATTTATTAAAAACTTATTGAGTTAATTTGCATATACTAACCAAAACCATTCCGTACCAAATGAAGGAACCGAAAACACACCCCAATGCAAAAATATGCCAACCTTTGAACGATCAAACCATGTTGGAAGTGGTCGTTTGTCTATTGAACTCCAATTTGGTTCGTAGTGTTCAGCTTGTGATTCAACCAAATTAACCCAATTTATTAGAATAAAATATAAAATTAAAAACGCAAATTGCTTTACAAAATTCATGTTATAAGTGAAATCTGATTATAGTGATATTAGCAATAGTGGAAAATTAAAAAATTTTGTAATCTTACTCTAACTTAAATGTAAACTAAATATCACAAACTAATAGCCTGATAATCGATTATCCAAAGTTCTTTACACTGCACTATCTTATAGTTAAACAATAATACATATTGCTGTGCTGTATGTACTGTACATGTCAGCTCAATATATCTTATTCTGTAAATTTAATGTTAGTAATAAGCTCAACATTATTGAGCTTTAGATTCAATTGAGTTTATACAATGAGTATTAAAAAATTTTAATCTTTTAATATTTGCTAAATTTTATTCCATTTTAATGAATTTTTTATGTAATTATTGAATGTAACTTAAATTATTATAATCTAAATTTACTATAGTTTGCATTTTAATCGCAAACTTGGCATATTTCTTGTTAATAACAAACTATTATTGAAGCAACTCATTAATTATATTACTATTTATCATTAATTAAACAATATTGTATTTTATTATAATTTAATTAAATCTAAATTAAAATACAGAGTTTACAAAATTATAATATTATAAACAGTGCTTTGTGCTATTTCATAATAAATTTCAAATTTCAAATTTCAAACAGACGGACGGACAGACAGACATCTCAAACCCATAGCTTGATTTTGTCAAAATAAGCTAAAAATTGCTTAATGGTATAAAATATTTATCCAATTAAACTCTAAACTCTAGTTTACTTAATATTATATGAATTTATGATTAAAATAACTAAAGCTTAAATTAATTGATTGGTTGACTTTTTAATTTTTCTTTCTTAATTAAAGATATTTTGAAAATAAATTTGATTTGCAAAGCTGGTAGTCTTAAGTTAAACATTGTGTTTATAAAATCATAACTAAATTTAAATAAGTAAATTTTAATCAAATTATGTGATTATCAATTTGAGATATTGTATAGCTTCTATAAAATATGTATGTGTATATTATCATTAAACAAATCTTAAAACTGCTCGAGCTTTTGTTATCATTATTCTCGTTATATATACATATATTTGTATCATTATTTATGCTTGCATTTTATTTTCCTTTACATTAAATTTCAATTTCAATTTTAAATAAACTATAAATGATGATTATTTCAATGTTTTATGATAAAGTGTTTCTGTTGCTATACAATGTATATTTGATTATTAAATAGCTTACAATAAATTTTTAAAATTCAATGTATTGACTGTTAACTGTTATTTTGCTTTTTATCTCTTTTTAAAAATGAATTTACTTCTGGAGATAATAATTAAATATCCATTCTATGTTTGGAATGGTTTTGTTTATTGATTAATACACATTTTGTTTATACATGTACTTTATTTAAACAAAAAAATGTTGAAAACAAAAGATTAAAATATTGTGAATATCTAAATTAGAAATATCAATTCCATATTAAAAAGTATTGGCATTTAAATTAAAAATAATATTTCAAACAACAATAAACAACTTCAATTCAATTCAATTTAAATATCAATCATTTTAACAAATATGTTAATAAATTACAAAAAATTGAATAATATTCTAAGAAAAACTAAATGTACAATAAATTTCCCATAAAATACCCTTAAAACACGAATATAGGAATCTATTGGATCATGATTTCCAGCAATGCAGTGACATATTTGAAGTTTTCTAATGTTGAATTGACTTTGAATTTGATGAATTTAAATAAATTATGTGGTGTTTGTGCACTCATGTCACTACACCATGAGCTCCTCCTATTCAACTATGATTGTATAAGTTGTTTACTATAAGTATGACTCATTATAACGGTTGAGTCATACACGTTAAATCAGTAATCAAGTGTAATCTCTATTCATGTATCTATATATTAGTAATTGATATTCATATTAGTATTCATTAAAGTGTTAGCATTCAAGCTAAACAGTCGCATATTGTGTGCGTTAGTTTTACAAACGCTTTTGCATAGCGTTTACTTCATTGCTAGTGTGGTGTATGAGGTGATCCTCGTGGCTCATGGCATACACTAGATATTATTACAATTTTTCATAAATTTGGATTAACTTTTAATAGTTGATCATAAATTACAATGAAATTGCATGTATAGCCAGCACAGCAAAACTTTTTACAAATTTCACTTTTTCTTTAGATAAACCGCGGGGTATCGTGTTTTTAGGGTATTACATAATAAAAATGGTCATTTCTTTCGAAAAAACCCAATACTAAATTGTTTAAGAATTTTTAAAAATAATAGCTTTAAAATAATTTTAAAACATAAAATTTGAAAATTAGTTATAAATTATCATACAATTGATACTCAAAAGCAAATACCTTTAGAAACGTGAATTTTATTGGTCAGCATTTACTGTTGTTTAAATAAGATATATTGATAATAAATTGATATATGAACACACTTTTGTGATGCGACGAAAGTTGATGAATCCGTAAATTAGACAATAATACAATAGAGTATACAACTGTATATAACTGAATATTTAAATTATAATTGTTTGATAGAAAGCATCTCATTATTCAAGTTTTAAATTTTATTTACTTATCTTTGTTGTTAGAATTTAAATTCATTGATTTTAAGTGAAGAATGATCAAACTGTAACGTTAATATTATCATAAATGTTAATTTTTGATTAAAGCTCATTAAACGATAATTTCCAAATGTTTTATTTTATTATGTAATTTATTGTATTATACAATAAAATTAACAATTTATTATTTATATGAAAAACATGATCAAAAAATGTGCTAAAGGTATGTAATAATAGATAAATTATTAAATAATTTTAAATGAGCTTATATAAGATATAAACGCAAGTTATATTTAAATTATACATATTATTAACGGTAGAGTCGAGCTAAATATCTAAAAGAAGAGGCAACTAATTTGGGATTACCAGCTCTGATAAAGAAAATATAGGTTATAAGAGATCGCAATTTGTGAACATCAAATCATTAAAATATAACTTACTTAATAACATTGTCGTAAAATTCGTGTAATTGTTGAGGAGAAGCAGTCATAATAGTGGCATTGTTTTGCGCAGGAACTGATTTTAAGGATAATGCTAACCATTCTTTAACAGCCTATAATTGTTTGCAAAGTCAATCATTAATTACAAGTAATAAATAAATAAATAAATAAATAGCATATCTATCATACATTTCTATCCCATGTAATGAGGAGCCATAATATATCAGACATGTCTGGAACAAAATATGTCGGCAAATGAAATAGTGTTGCATTGATAACAGCGTCTACCAATCGTTGGCCCATTTTATCTTTTAGCAACTTATCGATCACGTCTTTGGAATATTTAATATCTATTAATTCAATAACAAACTTTACAACAGAAGAATTTGCTTCTCTATGGTCTAATTGAATAGATGCCAGCGTTAAATTCAATATGTTATCTAACATTGTGTTGTTTAAAAAAGATTCCGGACATTTCTGGAGCACTCTAAACATAAATTGGAATCCATTACGAACATGAATCACATACTTTAATCAAATTAAATGATAAAAATGTTCAAACCGTGTGCATAATCGAAAAAAGTCATCGATGGTGTCGGGATGATGTCGTAACTGAGAGTCGGTTAATAGTTGAAATGTGGTCAAAGAAAACGCCTGAACAATGAAAATGAGTGACAAATAAGATAAGGTGAATGATAAAAACAAGAAAGAGTCAAATTAATGAATAATATAATATCATACGTTCAACATTTGAATGAGTCCCGAAACAATGTGCACGTCGTGCTCATTAGCAAATTCGTCCACTAAAATCGATCCTAAATATAAAAATGACGAATGCTTTGGAAATTGTTGATAAAGCGGAACAATTTGATTGACAATAGGATGCAAAAGCCAGGAAGGCTTTAAACATCTGATCACAAAACGTAGACAACGACAACATCGCTCTATTAATTGCGGATTAGTTGCCGCGTGTTCGGTGAGCGCCAGACTGGAGAGCGGCCACAATTGTTCGTTGACTAATGGACCCAATATTGTTGAATGACGAGAGCTTTCATTAAGACGTAATTTTCTAAAAATGGCTGCAATTCTGTCAAAATAAACGGTCCAATTCGAGGCTGACTTTCCATTTGCCAGTTCTTGCAGTTTCGCCAAATGAGGTGAAAGTAGTTGTGCGACTAATTGGTCTTGATTTTGCTGTGCTGTAGATATGATCGCAGCACAACATTGCAGCAAATTATTAGCTGCGTCTTCATTCTTAATGAAGTCTACCTGACAGCAGATTTGTATCAGTATTGACACTAGATTTGCGTTTCCTATCAAATGCTGTGAAGCACATGTTTCGATAATCGACTGCAACGAAAGCGCTGCCGAAGACGACAGCTCTTCATTTTTTTGTGAATTAGCAATCATACTGAGTAAGAAATTGAGAACTGAGTCCAGATATAGTGAGTTCATTTTGAGCCATTCTGACAATTCGCCCAAAATAGTACAACTCGTCGCACATATTTGAATGTGTTGACAGTTTCCGTTTATAAAATTTAATATCAAACTAATGAGTTCGCCAATTAGAGTATTGTCATCGAAAGCGTCTCTCTCTCCTATAATGCATGAAATAATAAACAGATTCGATTCTATCACTTCCCACGATTTTGTTGCTTTGAGTGCGGCAATAATATTGTTTCCTAAGATATAGTTTTTGGCGCCAACAGTTGCGATAACTTCTTTGACTAAATCTTTGACGCGACATCTAAAGTCATACAAATCAGATCTAGAATCTAAAAGTCCCTCCAAATCGGTTTCCAACTCGCAGTGACGCGTAAGACTGGCCAGAAGTCGATTGCAAACTGGAATAAATGCCTGCAATTCGCGTTTGTATATTAATTCACTAAATCGGTACCAGAAATGAAACGTAATCTCTGCCACTTCGTTGTCGTAATGGCCCACACAATTCAGCAATAAGTGCAATAATTTAAGATCCACTTCGTTAATGATTAAAGGGTCGACTATAGATTCGGCTAATTCGGTAAATATTCGCGTATAATTTTCACTTTTGCCCATATCTTCGACGGCAACAGATTGATGGTAAGCACTCTCTAACTGATAGACCTGATTCAAGATGTAGTGAGTCAGCTGTTGGTATTTGGCGTAATCCTCGCAAAGGATGGCCGCACTGCACACCGTGTCGGTCGCGTTGTCGTGAATCAAATTACAAGTGTCCGCGTTTCGCAACGACTCGAAAATCGACGCCAATATCGGCTCAATTAAATTAATATCACTTTTGTTAATGATGTGAAGCCAAGCGCCTAAACAGTGATACACTTTAGATATCACTTTCTCAGCCATTTGTGGCTGAGTTTGATGATTGAATTTCGCCTCTTCTAAAGTGGTGATCAGTAATTGCATAACTTGTGGTGAGATCTTATTGAGATAATCACTGAAAGCCTCGCGACGTTTGGCCTCCACTTTGATTGTGTTACGACTGCCCTCTAGTTCTTCGGCCAAACAAATCAATATCTCCACCAAAACGTTAGCGTTTGGCACTTGTGTGGCCAACTCTTCCACAGGGTTTGTCCAGTTTGGCACTAATATGGCTGTTATGACAAGCATTTACGATCATTAATCATTATTTCAACTCAATCCAAGTCTTACCCAAATAAGTGATGGCCAAACAGAGTTGCGTCTGAACCACAGTCTCGGGAATAGACTTGAGATGATTGATAATCGAGTCCTTAAGCGACGAATAGCTGTCTTCGGGCAGCTCTTGGAAGCAGTTCTGTATTTTGGTTCTCAGCGTTTGAGCGGCGAAATAACACGACGCGACGTCAAACTTGTTGATCAGCAGATCGTCGGCCACTTTCCAGCCGTAGATCGAGTGCTGCAGATTCTCCAAGCATTTGGAGGCCATCTCTTTCGACTCTCCGTTCTGCTCATTGAAGTACAGCGCACGGATCAGGTTGTATACGGTCGCGATCTCCGGCATCGCGTCCATCGCCGCACTCACGGCCGCCATTCGCGCGATCACTATATTATTGCGATTCACTTGCAATTCAATTGATTTGTTTAGCGAAACACGCCATCAAAGCGTCCATCACTTCGTCCATCATATCGTCCATACATGCAGTCTAGAGTCGCACATAAATATCGTCATTCATCTGTTGGTGCACTTCATCACAAAACATCATTTTAATTGATGTACACATATATTTGATTGTATTAACAATTAACTTCAATATATAACTACATTTCATTATATTTAATTTCGTTATATTCATAAAATATAATATGTTTTTGAATCAAACAAATATTTCTCTTCAAACGCATGGATATTACAATAATTACAAATTTATAACAGTAACATTAAAATGGCATAAATTTTCGACGTATTCAACAATTTTCAGCCCTTATGTATGATTTACGTGGTTTAGGCTTTTTAATTAATTGCAGAATTTAAAGTAATATCACAATTTAAATTTTAAATTAAATTAAATTTTATCATTCAAATACATGTACTCATCCGTATATTTGAACTGAAATTAAGGAGTTGTTATCAATATATACATTGCAATCGATTAATAAATTTATATGTATTTATATGTTGCAAAACTTTCAATATTCTGCGAATAATACACGAAATATTATCGAAACTATCAAATTCATAACACATGAATGTATGTTTATGTAAGTTTATTAGTTTGAAATGACTCAAGAAATTCTAGAGAAGTTTAGAAATAACTATAATCCGTTTTCTCTAATTCTGTGCCCTCGGTTTAAGAATTGCTGTTAACCTTGTATACCCCATATAAAGGAAAGGAACCCTAATTGACAAATTTTGTTCAATTTAAATACACTTAAATTGCAAAAGTCCAAAATTAATTTGGACTTTGATTGATGATTGACGATCTTTGGATAAAAATTTTAATCTCAGGTCGAGGTTAAACGTAAAAATATATCATTGAGGGTTAATTTTAAGGCTAAAAGGTTAACGGCTAACGTTTAACGGTTCGTTTATTGATTAAAGTTTAAAATAGTTTTAAAAAATGACGATTAAAAGTTAAAACAAGTTATTACAGTTAACGTTTTGGTCATCACTAGTTACGAAATATGGCATGTAATTGCAAATTGTTAATTAAATAAAACCAATATTTTAATTTTCGAATCACATTAAAGATTATAAAATTAAAATGTTGATTAAATCGGTAAATTGTGATAATTATATTAATATTAGGTTAACTAATTAATAAAAAATGTTATCATTTTTGATTAGAGTAATGTAATATAATATAATACATCGTTAATGTATGGTTGAAGTAAAGAAAGATATTTACATATTTGACAGAAGAATCAATGTCTGCAAACTTTGACATATACTACTTAAGAAGCATTAGTAAATTTTTTTCTATGTGCGAGCAAACGATTTCATGTGATCTCTCTATTCAATTGCTATTTTGAAAATCCAATATATCTGTAATTACACGCAAATATTTATTATGCGGTATGAAATAGAGTTTTCACATTGTAAAGCATTTACTAGTTTAATCTGGTGTTAATGTTTTTGACAGAGATTAAGAGAGTTGCATCACAATCATCTATTAACCCTTCTTACGGGCTAATGATACCAGTTTGGAATAGCTATATATCACTATTGATTATGCAATCTAACGCAGGTTAACACTGAAATTAAAGGCGATCAAAGCACGCTCAGCTATAAATTCAATTATTAGACCATCACTGTAACAGCTTGTTCTGATTGCCAGCAAAACGGAGAAAGTGATAAAAAGTGGATCGCATTAAAAAATACTGAACTTCTCCTGTATTCACGCTAAACAATCGTTTGCAACTTACGATTTCCATTCTAAACGCCTTATGACTGTCACCTCACACTTACCAATAAAATTTAAGTATTGATATTTTTGGTTTTTACTTTATTAATTCAAAACTTATAAAGAAATATTAAAATGTTTAATATTTAATTTGCAATTACACATAATAGAAGTTTATATATCATAATATCAATTAAATAACGGTTTTCAAAACCTATAATTGCAAATATATTAAAATGAATTAATTTTTACTGTGAAATAAAATCACAAAATAATTTCATTATAAATATAATATATATAATAAAATAATTTTATTATATTTATAATTTGTTTATTAAAATTTTGTTAAAATTATTTAAAAATTATTTAAAATTTAAAATCTACGAGACGGCATAACTTAGAGATGGTAAAATGTTAAAAATTGTAATATCAAAAACAAAAAATCCAACCCTATTACAAATATATAAAATTTGGTTAAATCCCTTAAATTTTTTTCGCATCGGGATTTCAAAGTGAAATTTATTATAAAAATTAAAGATTTTTTAATTTTAAAAATTATCGTAATAAATCTACTATATTTGAACATATTTGAACCATCATAGTATATTTAAACAAATAAATAATATTTTAACATGTGATAAAATTTATTTAAAATTTTATTTACGGCTTTATTGGATCTTATAGTTCTAATTTGCTTAATAAATTCAATATTGAACACATAGACATCTTGCAATCTTACAGTTGCTTAAAGTATAATCGCGATAATTTATTCTTGATTTAATAAATTTGTATACAAACAATAGCTTACATTTAGTTTCGCTTATCAGATAAAGGGAAACAGATCTTTAGGAGAATACCCATGGAGTGCGAATGTGATTATTTGCACACATGACAAAAGTAGGCATCACTAAAATCAAAACCACAGTCGTATTACGGCTCACACTAACCGTCAGTCTAACGCAGAACCGTCTGAGCTGTTCTAACTTCTCAATTCTCTTATTTAATTATCTAAAAGAAATTTATCAACAATTGGACATTTCGATGAGACGAAAGTCTGATGCTGTCATGCAATGGGGACCGAAAATGTTAACCAAATTTTAACTTACCATACATACCATGTTAAGCACTTTAACGTTAGGAAACCTATGATATAATAATGATATGATTTATGATTTTAAAAAATTTGAATTTATTATTCATTTATCAATTGAACTAACAATCTTAACCAATATTTAATAATAAGTATAAATGAGTTAATGCTAATCCTTTTAAATAATATTAATAAATCGTATTATTATGTAATATTTATAAAACAATTTTTAGTGTCGATTTACAAATGTTTGTTTGTGGCGGTCGTATATGATTAGAATGTTCACATTTTTACTATATTTGAAATATTGAATGCAATATTGTCTGTTTGAGCAATTATGGTACGAGTAATTTCACTCATTGTGAGTGTCATTGTGATCATTAACTGATTCATGTGACGGCATCATTAAGGGTTCTGGCGTTGAGTGGAGACCACCACCAACAGCACCACTCACTGATTCATTATTATTAACATTATTCTGAGCGATCGATTCGATACTCTCAGCGCCATCAACAGACAAATTAGTGATGGACTTTGATCTGACGCACTGAAAGTCGACGTGTCTCGATTTGGCCTCCTCTTTCTCCCAAGACATGCGAATGAACGGTCTCTGCACGTAATTATAAATAACTTCTGGTCTGCGATCTCCAGGACGACGGCGTATCTTCTCTTTATGCGTCGGAAAGCCTTTAGAAAAACATCTCGTATATCTATTTTGATATAAAGAAGTTGTTGAGTCGTACTCACCTTCAATTCCGAGCCTGATTTTCTTTAATCCTCTTTCTTTGAGGACTTGTTTAGCGACGTCACGATTTTCGATATACTTGAAGAAGCGGTACATTGACGTTGAATAAATAACTTGAAATAGAGTGCAATATATTGATGCAGCTTTAAAGAGCAATACAATTATTTCGCTAACTTACTTTGCGAGTACTCTTCACCAGTTTGTGGCGGATACTCCTCATCCCAATCGACGATATCGTCTTCAAGCAGAATCACAATATGACATTCGCGATCTCCTCGCTGTTCAATAACAACAAAATATTTCAACAATAGTTCGACAAACAAATGAGATTTCAAGTTTTTCAAAAAAAATAATGTACTCCAGTGTATTGAGTTAAAGGCTTTATCATTAATTATTGGGAGTGTTATTTAAAGACATTTGAGTGGAAAAGTGAAATAAACATAAGTATAAGCGAAATGACTTACTCGGGCAAAAATAACCATTTCTGGAAGAATCCTTTCTTCGAGAAACTTTTCAAATTGCGATCGCGCCCCTTCATTACTTAACTCGTGTAGCAGTCCTCTAAGATTGTGACATTTAACGGTAGTGGCATCGAATGGTATTAAAAAGTAATCACAAGCCTCTCGCAATTCAAGTACTGTCACACTCGGCGGACATTTAATGACGCCTGTCTTGAAGTATTCCTGAGTAAAGCAATTCATTTAGCATACAATAACATTCGAATAAACCTATATTTTTAATAAACTATTTGAATATTGGAAAATAAAATAATAGTAAAGTAGTTTAAAATATTTTAGGAAAGTTAAGAGTTTTACTCTCTTTTTCAGCCTAAAATTACAACGAATGGAAATGGATTTTGATATGATATTAAAACAACAAAGAAATTTTCATTGATTTATAAATTGATAATTAATTATGTTTAATTATTGTCCACAAAATAGACCACTATTTTATTTTAACGTTTGACATGCTCTATACCACAAAATTTATTTAAATAAAATATAATCACAGGTTTAAATTCGATTGTCATAAATTAGATTTTTAGCTTTTATCAATTATGCAATTATAAATTAAATGTTTTAAAATTTTAGTATAACGTTATTACGGATAATAGGATTACTCACAGAAAAAATTCCTATAAAATTTTAGAAATATTTTTAGTGAGTTGTGTTGAATTGTGCGCGCAATGTGTGGTCGTATTGCAATGAGAAATATTCAATTTGCAGTGTAAAAGAAAACATTTAATATAGAATAAAGCTAAATAAAAAGTATAAATAAATTTTCAAAAATTAAAATTATATTATTCAAAATGTATTTCATGATCATCACGGAAACGAAATTTTAAAATAATATAATAAAAAAGTATAGCTAAAAAAT
The DNA here is from genome assembly GCA_034699355.1 of Microtritia minima. Lineage (NCBI taxonomy): Eukaryota > Metazoa > Arthropoda > Arachnida > Sarcoptiformes > Euphthiracaridae > Microtritia > Microtritia minima. The sequence continues at coordinate 3,722 of JAQIYA010000920.1, read as the reverse complement.
ATTACTATAGTTATATAAAAAAATATGAAAAGAAAAGTAATGAAATACAATTTGATTAACAATTTGAATAGCAATAGAATCGAAATTACAAGATTCACGCATTTAAATGTATTTATCGAGGCGTAAAACCTATTTAACTATTGTGAAAGTGATTGATCGAATCACTGGGGACACCATTGAAAAGAAAATAAATTATTTCAATAAATATATAATGAAAACTCTTTCGACAACAATAGAAACGATTGAATTGTATAAATATTTTAAAATAAGATAAGCCCAACACAATTTATTTTTAACTGAGCTGTTTATAACTTTCAAACTAATTTTATACTCTTTAACCAATATTTTGTAAATCATTCGCGATTCAACACTTAAATCTAAATTCAAATAAATCTAATTTAAATTTAAAACCTGATCTGATAAAGTTGTGGATATATATCGAGCGCATTCACTTTTTATAGCATTTTTACATCGAAAACACACCATATTAAACATATAAATCATAAGCACTGTATTTGACGCGAATTGATTGGAGGCACAAGTTTTATATTACAACTCATTTCATTTCTTGAGGCATTTTTACAATTGTTTTTATTGATAACTTCAAAATTTAAAAAAGTTAAAATAAATTTACTGAAAATAATGTGCTATATCTGCACAAGAAACTTGCTTTTATAATACTTTTGTTAATTAGCGGCAAAATTCTTTTATGTCAATAAACTTATGCCTATTTTGCATCTGTTTCTCCAATGATTCTTAAAGGTTTAATGTTATGTAAAATGTTATAAAAAAAATTTAATTTATATTAATAATATTAAAAACTTTTTCAAAATAAGCACTTATATTTCAAAATACTTTTAAAATAATTAAGTGCTCATGAAATGCAAAAGTTTTATTCAAATGTTTGAGAAAATCCGTAGTCTGTTATACGAATTGCATAAAAGTTTATTCATATCTAGTGTACATTGTTTACGGTATTTGACCGAATATGACCTATTATGACCTATTATGACCTATTATGACCTATTATGACCGCCGTTTTGCAAAATTTGTTTCCGGTTAGATGTAACAATTTACCGATTTTGACCGGAAAATTAATGCTTATCTTAATTTTACTAATGAAAAAATTGTATTCAACAATATTATTTTAAAATATTTTTAAAAATATTCATAATTTTTTAATTATTGATGTTATGGTCAAATAATTTGTATTTATTTCATATTTTTAATAAATACTTGTGTTTAAAAAGTAACAGCAAATTAATTGTGAAAATTCAATAAAATTTTCAAAAATATTTTTTATTTGACCGGATCTGACCTCCGATTATGGAATTAACATTATCAATTTCCGGTCAGACTGAATATCACCTCGTTTTAAATTTTTTTACTTGACCGTAAACGATCTGATCTATTCATATCTATTATTAAAATTAAATACATTTCTTTACAAATATTTTTAATAACAGTATTTAGCAAAAACTAAACACAAAAGTATATATCATACCAGTATAGCCTTAAAAACAGTGGCCGAAAATCCTTCAAATTCGTATTCTCCTCTTTTGTTAGGCTTAGTGAGAGATGCGGACGAGTGAAACATACTGAACAGCATCGTGTCCTTCTTCGATGCGAACAATTCTGGGTCGACCACAAAACGAGTATTCTCTACAACCAGTGTTATCCTCTCAGATCCCAATTTGCTTAACGGCGACGAACTCTGGTTCACGCGATCCATATTCCTAATTAATAATTCATAAATTGATTTTTAAATTCATTACAAATATTTATAGTTGCTATAATTAGGATTTTCAGCGATCAAATAAAATAATTTATCTAAAATAATAAATCCAACAGAAAGTATTGTATTATCAATATTTAAATATAAAATAAAATAGATACAGTAAAAGTTCGATATAGTGAATACCTTTATAGTGAACATTCCTGTTTAGTTAATGGCTTTAAAATCCCCAATTGACTTACTTTTATCATTGTAAATATTTCAGTATAGTGAATGTTTCAATATAGTGAACGAGTTTTTTGGTCCCGAGAGAGTTCATTATACCGGACTTTTACTGTACAGGGGTCCGCAAGCTCTGGAGGTCTGGTAGGAGATATTCTAGCAGGCGAGCCAAAAATTAAGGGGGGGTCAAAACTCTTCAGTTTTGTGAGACAAGTTTTTGGGGGATTTAGACAAATTCATTTTTTTGTCTCAAAACCTCAACATATATACAATGAATTTTGTCCAAAAATCTAGGGTGGGGTCAAAACTCATCAGTGTTGTGAGACAATTTTTTTGAATTTTTATACACAAAAATTTTTTTCAAAATCATTTTAAGATTTCATTTTTTTGTCTCAATACCTCAACATATCTACAATGAATTTTTTCCCAAAAACCGTGGGGTGTATAACCCCCACCATACGCCCCGTGCGGACCACTGATAATAAATATATAATCTCAATAAGCAAGTTTAAAATAATATTGACAATTGAATATTAAATAATTTCTACAGTTTAAAACAAGTTTTTGATTTTAAATGTATTTGATAGAAAAAAAGTATATTTTAAGTGAAAAAAAAGAAAAATGATAGTTTGCAAGTAATAAATTGGTTTAAAATTATATGTTTTCGAGTAGGAAAATAAATTTATCATTTAGTCTATTAGATTTAAACGTTTAGAAATAGACAGTAATCTGCTTTATCACCAATTGATTTGACCTATTCTTATGCGCAATATATTTGGTCTCATTTTGTCATCTACTGCTATATAACTGCTACTTTACTGTATTTATTTTTAACTTTTTTTTGAACAATCAATAATTTGAAACAATCAATAATTTTCGATATAATAATGAGATTGTATATGCGATATAAGACTAAATATTATAATCAAATTTTTATATTTTGTTATCAATAAATCTAGTTTTCATTAAAATCATAAAAAATGAAAAGCTTGAAAACATTTTATGCGATTATTAGAGACGGAAAAATATGCGCTTATTTTTTATGAACACTAAAACTAAAAATTAATTCGTATTCTATTAAACTAAGAAGAGAATCATTTTGGTATTTCATTAATAATTATTAAAAGTAAAGTGCAAATACTTATTTTTCTTGTCTCTAGAAATTAAATGCATTATAAATGCGTGATTAAACTGAAATGATGCAAATATTTTCTAATTTAAGTTAATTTCATAAATAAATACAATATACAAAGTATGTAAATAAAGCCATACATTAATAAAATTTACTATTTATAATTTAACTTTTGGAAAATTCAAGATTAAATAGGTATAAATTGTAGCCAATAGTTTGATGACTTGCAAAATAATTTTTTTAATTTGTTTTTATTAACGAGAAAATTATTTTACATTTATTTTAATTTAATTATATTACACTTTGAATTGAATTTTATGTACAGATATAATAAAGTAATAGAAAAATTTGTACATAAAACCCAAAAGTACACAAAATCAAGTGTATATAAAAAATGCAAATTGCAGTGTATTAATAAAATTGATATAATGACTGAGACAAAAGTACAAAAACTTTATAAAATTTTCGTTATGATAATCACAAAATTTCAAGTTTGTTCATCGAATTCATATTCCAAATACTTATCTTATTTCTTGATATCTTGACAGTAGTTTTTTGTAATTTTGCAAATTAATTGCAATTAATTGTAAGACGTTTCGAGAGTGCAATACTCACTCTCCTCATCAGTTATGG